>OW679198.1:65794386-65963727 GCA_940337035.1 Agriotes lineatus
GAGATGGATTAAGAAACGAAAGATACAGAGACGAATGAAAAGTAAAAATAGTAGATCTACTGTTGCAAGTGCTACTGGGATGCCTGGGATCTTATGAGAATGAATGAAAGAAGAAAGGATAGCATAAAGGCATTAGACGCATAGCCTACAGGAAAAAGAAGGAAAGATAACGCAAGGAAACCCTGGAAAGACAAATTGAAGAGGCTACAGAAATACAGAAAACAAAATTTATCCGAACAGAATTAATATACAAGCAAGCAATAGAGTTTAGTTTGGTAGACAAAGGCACAGATGAAGGGTTCTATTATACGGGGTAGTCTGATAAAAACATACGAAAGAATCAGAATGCATCTACTTCATTCACTACAATCATTTCGAACGTTTGGGTTACCTACGACGAGAAATCTCACTAGTGAGAAAAAGACACATTTTTCGTTAATGAAGAAATAAGTACAACTAAAATCACGCTTGAAAAATTCTACATTTCTTAATGGTATTGGAAAAATACATTTTTACCTGCCAAACCGTTGTCACTCTACCACTTACACCAGGTATGTCAGTATTTCAAAGACCATCTTTTACCATTTCAATCGCTCTACAACCTATTTTATTTAGCATTCTGTTTGTAGTTACTTTTAATATTATTTGTTTTAACTATATTGCCAACATGTTATTTTCTTAAGTGACGTTTTGGTTTTGTTTACTCATTGAAATAACTGTTTCATAATAACGTTGCTTCTATTTTAATGCTCTGTCATTACTGTTGTATTAACTATTTATTTCTTTTGTTTTTTATTGATGAATTGTATGAATGAGATAAAGTTTGCTAGTATTATTTGTTTCAAATCACCTCAAAACTGGCATGGGTGGAAACTTAATGAATACATTTTCAGTATCACAGTTTGTTTTAATATAAGTAAATGGAACATTTGTGAAGATAAAATTATTATCATTATTATTAAGAACAAACTTGAACAAATAATTAAATTGGATATTGCCCTACATATTCTTCATTTCTCGAACAAATAGTAGTAGAGCAATATCCATACTCAGTAGGGGAGAGTGGGGATGATTTTGAATTGATATAACGAAGTCGGCCATGCACTGCCGTGATTTTGTGGCTTCGGGAGGCTCCTGACGATGTCATCTTTTTCAACAGAAGAGATAGCATCTATTTGTGAAAACATGAAGTATTCAAATAATAATTTCTCCTCAAAATTTTATTTCAAACTCATCTATTTCTCTGAAGCACCTGATCAATATAGTACCGTATGCGATGAATTTACTTATTAAAAACTCACCCTCCGACTCTAAAACGTCTTCCCAAGGTACGGGAAACGCATTCAAACGCATAATCATCTGAGTCAATCAGCTCTTAGGAACCGCTCTCACTCTCAGAATTTTCACTAACTTCAAAAATATTTCTTTTAGTCGATTTCGACATCTTTAAACTTTCAATTCTTAGTTTTCGTGTCGTTTTCTAATAATTCATTCAAAATTAGAGTAAAGATGCGACCTTTTGATTTTGATTCTCTTTTTCGGCCTTTATAGATTTTTTCACGCTTGCATTTGGTTATGGGCTGACATCTATAATGCTGGTTTTTCTTTTTTTCATTCTGAAATGTACAGAAACTTGCATGCAGGAATCTGGTTATTTAATAATCGGTTTCTTATCTTCATTGTCAAAGCCATATTGATATTATCAGTGAAATTTCCTGCTTGGGATGATCTGGAGGTTGACGGCTGTGCCTTATCTGCATTTGATTCATCTGACTGGCCAATTGTGTGTGATGTCCTAGTTTATTCACAACTTTTGCCATTATCAGATAAATTTTGAAGCTTATCCGTGATCGCGCTTCTTATAAAATCATCATCGAAGAAATCTAAACAATTGACAGGCCAAATATGTTAATTTCCTTAAATTTGGGATTGTGATGGTCTTCCAGGATTTGAAATTAGCCAATCGTAGTAAATGATGACAAGTATGGATTTAATTGGTCCACATACTCCAATATCTAGGGGTGGGTTGTGTGGGGCGAAAGCGACAAAAGCGTAATTCCAGATTTCTTAGAAAATTTTACAGCGTCCCCGGATACAAGGGATTCCTGGTTATCTACTAAGAAAAGGATATGATTCCTAGCGCAGCAGTTCTGTGGTCATCCAAACGGATTTATTTTCAAAAACCAATGACGATTCTGAAGCACCATTTTTCCAATTATGTACACGGGAGGAGTAGTATTACTGACAGCATTTATTATTCCCACGAAAGTAACGTTCTCTCCACACTCTTCAGAGAAAACATGTCGAATTGATTTTCTTCCCGTAATAGATGTAACATGTATCGTTTTCAAAATAATTGGCACCCCACTCTCATCCAAGTTGTAGATTCTCGCTTCATTAAACTTAAATCTTTGCAAAATTGTCGAAAAATTCGTTCACATGGTTCTTGCTTTACCCAGTAGCTTCTAGTAATATAGCTGGTACTTTCCAGGTTTCTGAACAACAGCTCGTTGTACCTTGACATATATTTATAAGCCCATTCAGCAATACCTTAGGACACCCATTTCATTGTATGACATTAAATATGAAAGTAGAAAAACTTGCCATTTTAGAGTTTTTGTCAATCAGAATTTGAGAAAACTTCATTAATAGTGTATTTATTTCTGAAAGATCTCAGATCTTCGTCCGCTAACATGCCTGAATCTGACGAATTTTAGTAGTGGTGCTTTCATTTTTATTATTTATTATCCGAATTCGAGACACGACTTTATTTCTGTTCAAGTTGTATAACGCGACATCATCAAAATAATGCATAAACCCTAGTTTTATTTTTGAAAGCAGTAAAATGATCGATAAAAAGAAAAATATAAAATTATTTGGATAGTCAAAAACATTCACTCAGTAACTACTTTGTTATCGCAACTCGTTAGTGGAATTTGATGTGCTCTGTTGTTAGGCTGTGTAGCTGCCGCGAAATTCAAATTGTCAGCCGACTAATTCGACTGGTTGAATCTTCCCCATGATTGAATGATCCCCACTCTCCCCTATCCCACCTACCAAATTATTCGTGAGCTTATCTAAATTATGGGTAATATTTGGTGTACTAGGTATACTACAAGTGATGATTTTGCTATTTTGTTGAATGTAGTAAACATGCGCATAATAGTTGATAGGTTCTACGGCATTATGATTTACCATTTATCTAATGTTAAGCAACCTTATCACATTTGAATTTTAGTAGACATTCTACCAGTTAAATATGAGTAAATTCGTATTTAGTACTTTTTGTATTTTAACTAGTTTGAATTTGTGATAAAAACATGCGTTTTGGATATCGCGTATTCACATATAAGGAAATGAAATGCATCTTATGTTGTGTTTCGTGTAGCAAGTAACAATAAAGTAATATTTCAAATAGCACATCAGAGAAATATCACAATTTGTTTTTCTAAACATATTTTTAATGTAACTAGTCTAGCAAGGTGGAAAAACTATAAAGTTGCTTTTCGTTGGGGTATTTTATAAAAGTACTGTACAGAAAATGTTACTTTTTCGGTTTATAGTTGCTCATTCAAATTAAAATTTCGATTCTTCCACGTAGGAGTGAAGCTAAACGCATTTGACAAAATTTTAAGTTGTATTCTCTAGAATTAAAAAGCTATTTAACGCCACGGCAGTTTTCTCCTGCGAGTGGGTGTAAAGCATTTTCATTGTTACAAAAAGAAACAATTTTAGCATTCTGGTCGTGCATAAATCAGTAATAAGCAACTCTCAAGGCTTTACAAACAGGTATAAATTTCTTATTTGACAGGTAACTTATATGTAAGTTGTATGAAGATAAGGAAACTGCTTGGGTGGTTTGGAAACTGTGGAGATCTGTGTAGATAGCGTTGCGTATACGTTCACAATGTATTGTATCTATGAATGCATAAGTAAGAATGTCAGAATTTATCAGAATCTCAGAATCCATACAATGATTGTACTTGCATACCTTCGAGAGATATGTAAAATGCCGTATTTGCTAGTCCGCGAATTATTATTGCGGCGCTTTTGCAATTGCCGCATTACTACTGAACTGCCATAAAACTTTCAAGCTTAAAAAGGTAGTTATTAGTTTATCGAATACCAAAAAGGATAAAATATCAAGATTACAATACTGACCTTCGAGTTTAAAAAAAAGTTAACGCGCGGTAACAGAAACCTTGTTTTTAGAATTTTAGCTGTTGGATCACAGTCGGGGTAGGTAAACGTGTGATGATTATCGATCAAGATAGTATCAAATTTCCTGAAACATGAGAAGTTGTAGTTTGAATTCGGGCAATCTAAAATCTGTCTGGATCTGATAGGGGCCGACCATTTCAAAAGGAAGAATTTGCTGTCTTCAACAACGATTATGCTTTATTTTCCTCTATCGGTGTGCCAACGGTTATTGCTTAAAAATTGTACCTGGTGTGAATTAATTATTACGCATCGAAAAGACTGGGAACCAATTTTTTTTAAATTCTTGTACCATACGTTCAAGGTAAGACGAAACGTACGAATCTTATGATAAGTTTCTATAAAGGCCAACGTTATTATTTAAAAAGTTCGTTATAAGCGATAAAGAGTTAATGATTTTTTAGATGTATTAGAAATAAACTATACAGGATGTTTATTAATATCACAGAACAACTAAAACTGGAGATTTTATGTTCAAAAACAAGACAAAAACTCTTATAGCTGATTTTCCAAAATACAGGCTGTTGAACAAATATTTTTGCTGGTTTTCAAGATTTGTCAAAAACTAGAACAAATATTGGGATTGATGATTTGTAGCAATTCAACTAATCAAACGATGACTACAAATGTTTGTTTTTTCACTAAATCTTAAATGAATTCTAGAATGACCCCCTCCCCCGTCACTCAATACGCTAAACAGTTTTCCCCTTTTTACCCTTTAGGAGTGGAATTTCGAAAAATTCTTTCAGCTCGTCTTATCCTGAAACGAATCCGAAGCGAAAAAATAATAATTTAAACCCCCTACCCCTTTTGAGTTTTCTATTTTTGCCGCTTTAGGGATGAAATTAAAACAAAACTCTAAAACCCTTTTCTAAAGATTTGCAAAACACATCTATATGCCAAAAAAGAATGCTCGAACTCAACAAACACAGCAGATAAAGATTTGAAAAACACATCTATATGCCAAAAAAGAATGCTCGAACTCAACAAACACAGCAGATATAAGGGGTTCTATAATTCACCCCCAATGCAGATTCGCACCTCTAAGGGTCGATTAGAGCAAAATCCTGAAATTTGTTTTTAGACATTTGCATTGGATACCTATGCAAACAAACACCAAGTCGATATCTTAACGGATCTAAGAGATATTGAGGAATTTGTAAAAACACAGTTTACCCCTTTTCACCCCCTTAGGGGTAAATTTTTAAAAATATCTTAAACCACTTTTTAAATATTTTAAAAATACATATACTAATATGTATATGCCAAAATGAATGTTTGAAAACTTCTTTTAGCTCTAACTTTGATATCTGTTAATTTGTTTTAAATTTTAGGTTATTCTCTGAAAGAGAATTAAAAAGCGCAAAAAGAGAGTGCTCTTAGTTCATAAGCGTAAAAGCAACCGTTTACCTTAAAATGCCTATCGAAAGTTTTTGGTTGTCATTAAGACACGCAATTATCAAGTAGCCATGATCACAAAAACAATGGATAGTGATTGTGATCTAGTAAACAACAATAATAGATCAATTGACATACAATTTTTGTCTTTTGTGCTTACGAAAATACTGCGACATAAATTCTCCAATGCTGAAATGTCGATTTATCTCACGGCATTTTCGTATGCATAGAAGATTATTTTTGTGTTACCAACGTCATTAATTGATTGATGTTTACTATATCACAAATCATTACCCATTGGTTTTGTGATCATGGCTACTTGATAATTGCATGACTTAGTGACAACCAAAACCTTACTTTGATAGGCATTTTAAGGTAAACGGTTGCTTTTATGCTTAGGAACTAAGAGCACTTTATTTTTACGCTTTTTAATCGTCTTTCGGACGACAACCTAAAATTTTTTAAAAATCTTACAGATAACAAAGTTAGAGGTTCTCAAAGGTAGGTAAAGTGCCTCTTACAGTCGAGTCTAGTTTATGAAAATGTTTGTATTAGTGCGGTACATAATAGTATTGCTTACTACCAACGTTGAAATAGATATCATTAAATTTGTAAAAATGAGCATAATGATAATTATAAAAAATAAAAAATTGAACTTTAAGGTTCTGTAACTTCTTACTGGAGAGACTTTGTACTAAGGTATATTAGGTTTAATCGATTTATTATAAATTATTACGTAAGGAATCGATGACTAATCGGTGAGCCATTCTTTTTGGACACCTTGTATATTATATATGAATAGATTAATTTTTAAAATGACAAGCTTGTTACTTTTGCTAACATTGTAAATGAGCAAATGGACACATACGAGAGTCAAACATTTCAGCCAATTGCCAACACATACTACTCAATACTCGTTGTATACTTAGCATTCGACAACTACTTATTTTATTTTATATACCAAATTTGAAATTTTCCGATTTCCACTTAGGACTGAGGCTATATATTGTCTTGTGTTGTGATTATGTTATATTCGGTGAAATGGGAACGCCTAATATTTTTTAATTTAGTGTTGGCAAGTTCCTAACAGAAAGTAGCAAGTAATAAATTAAATAGAAAGACCGTGGTTAAATATCGCATGTGTAAAACAAGCTCAAGCACCGATTTAAGAAGTAGATAAGAAACTCTTGATATTGCTAGACAGAAGTTAAAATATCACGAAAGTCTAGCAACATTTAAATATCAAATTGAACAACAGCATGGAAATAAATCGATCTTTTAGCACTGATTTTGAGCCTCAGCAAGTGTTTTAGGTTATTTTAACATATAATAAATAAATAAACACTAAGAATTATGGTGCATAAAATGAAACAAATAAAGTGCTGACGAAAAATGTGATTTTGTGAGAAGTTACAAACTCAGGGGTTTTAAGCAGTTGTAAAGCAAAGTAGATGAAAAAATTTAACATTTGCCAAATGTACCATTTGGTTTAAAAGAATTATATCCGGTTTTCAATGTTTCGAAAATTATATAAATTTTAATATCGCATATGATAACTTCAAAAATAATTAAAATTTGTTCTTTATCTGAATCCTGATGTTGCAATAACCCGGCCTAACAAAAGAAACATTCTAGTTAACATGTTTAAGCCGGGATTGCAGTAACCAAATACATAAAGTGTATTTGTATGTATAGGCAAGATTAAATCCACCTGTTGTGTACTGCTGAAGAGCCGATGTTGGTTTGGGACGCACCCTCCATTATCTTCCACTTTATTATTATTGGGAGGCAAACAATGGTATCACATAAAGCATATGGCATCCTGTAATCTTGTTTAATGCCGTGTTATTACTTATTTTATAAATTAAGATTTTTATCAGGCTCGAATTCATAATTCAACGAGTGAGGGACGGCGAAAATTTAAGAAGTATCGTTAATAATCGCCTCACCTTTCCATTAAATTACTGGTGGTAAGTGACCGCCGATTACTTATTTAGGACTTTCCATCGCCTTTGATAAAATCGGTGTTACATTTTTCTGGGTAGACTATTTATTTTAATCTGCTCCTCGGCCTATTCGTCAGCTGAATCCGGCGTTAACTAGAATACACACATTTTATCTATTTCCATCGAACCTCGAATCCAGGAGAAACCGAGATTTATCGGCGTTTTTATCGCCAAATCTTTCCACAAAAAACCAATCGCTGGAAGAAGCGTGTTAATCATAAATAAAAAATAACCTTGCATCAAATCGAGTTAACCCACAATTTCCTGCAATTAGGTCGCCACTATGGGCCATATGCGTTTAACGCCAACTTTATTAGATGATGGCAGTTGCCGATTAATTTCGTTCTTTAATGTTTATAAATAAAACCATTAAAAACACCGAAGAATTCCCCACATGACTCACTGCGAGAATCACATTTGACAGTGAGTCGTTCTTTGAGCTGCACTGATAACAAAAAGCGTTTAAGTCGGTTAGTCGTTAGCTAACTATGATCAAGAACAGTTTGGCTGGTGATTTGACATTGATCGTATCTTAGCTAATCGATTACGTCACAAAGATCATTCGAAACGTCCCGACTAAACATAGTCTATGCAGTTGTTTATGATGCAATTATAGCAATTACGCGGCCGTCCTTAGTGCTGTTGTCTGTGCTGTGCAAATTTTGACGTAGTGCAGGGATACAAATCCATGATAAATCAACCGATAAAAGTAATTCGGTTTCTGCCGAAGCATCGTTACAAAAAGCATGGTGAGCAGCAACTTCTGTAACTTTCATTCATAGCCATTTGTATCATAAGGTCGTTTTCTATTTCAAATCCAAAGTCGTTGGAGGTCTTCACAATATTCTTATTGTTTAATGTTAAATTAGGTTAGCTCGCATGTTAAATTATGCTTTTTTTAATGACTCGATATCGGCAAAGTTATCTACAACTGATAGTAGCTTCTGAGAAAATCACTTTTGGAAAGGATGATACCCTAGTCAATGTTGTGGTTTAGATATCTTTCGAATAACTCGGGAAGATTGCCGTTAAAGAAGTCAATAAAAAACAGAAATTATAAATCTAAGTAACTTCAAAATAAAAATATTAAGCATCCAATAGAGCAGATATTGTAACTCTAAATGCTTCAGTTGAGTACAATTACAATTGTGCATAACCATTACATCAAAATATTAAATAAAATCAGTTAAAAAACGATAAATACACATCAATAATCGTTTTTAAAAAGACATATTAACATTCAATGACTCTAAATTAACAAATTTAAGATTATAGTTCAGTAGAAGCCTTTGTAAATTCTTACATGTTAACGACATGCTTTTAAATAAATAAAGTTATTGTAAAATAAATACGAGGTGTGATAGAATGTTATATAATCCTCTTTAAAATACTTAATTTCCAACGTTGATGCCACTCTCAAAACAATTCTGGAAACCATTTTTATTGGGTGCTTTTAATGGCAATATCGTTCAAACACTTTCCTATGGAGTGAAATAGTTGTCCATTTATAGCCCTATTGATTTTCGGAAAGAGCCAGTAACCATAAGGCGCCAAATCCGGCGAATATATCGGTTGCGGGCACACGATAAGCGATATGTGGCAAGGGGCGTTATCGTTGTGTAACACAAAATCATTTGCCCACTTATCCGGTCCTTTTCAGTAGTACCTCTATGCACAGCTTTACTCGTACAAATCCTTCAAAATAAAAAATAGTGTATTACATACCGAAGTGGGAAGTGTTTCATTACTGTCGAGAGATTAAGTAGTTTACCGACACGCGTAGCGTCGAGGTTAACTTTATCTCGAGACAGGAATGAAACTTTTCACCGAGGTATGTATACTATTTTATTCACAATCATCTAATTTTAAAAATAACTACAATTAAATTCTGAATAATAGATATCTTGATGTAGCAACTATAGTATAATAAAACATTAATTTCGTCTAGTATGGCTGTGGAAGTGCATACCAACGCCTTTAAAATTGGTTTACATACTTACATTTAATTGAAGCTGTCAAATTGTATTATTAAATATTATTTTTATCCATTTTTTTACAATATATTGAAATTTGCACATAAAAGTACTGTAATTGTCCAACGAATAAGCCTGCGCCGGTCGAATAGACACATCTTAAAACTAACCTAAAAATAAAAATTATGCTAACCCGTTTATTTACTAACGAAACTTAGTTATTAAACTACAGAAGATGTTGGAAATGTCTGCCTTCTTCTTCAATACAGAGTGCAACACGTCTTTTCAAGTTATCAAACACTTTTTGTTAAAGGTCAGGTGTCATTTTATTACATTCTTCTACGATATTTTGTCGTAAATCTTTCAAAGTATGCACTGGTGTCTTAAAAATGGTGTTTTTTAACAAGGGAAACAGGAAATAATCGAGATGACTAAGATTACACGATCTTGATGAATATCGTTCCTGTGATATCAATCTGTCATCATAGAACTGTCTCAAGAATTCCAAGTCACATGGGGCCGAGCATTGTCCTGCTGAAAGTAACCCTGTTGCAGTTCCTCATCATCCAATTGATTGGTAAATGATTGCAGAATGTTGTTCTGGTATCTTTCAGCAGTGATAGTTTCTTCAAAAAATATGGGACCGATCAACCTCCTTCGTGAAAGAGCTACCCAAATACCGATTTTAGGGCAATGCAAGGGAGTTTTTCTCATGAAATTGGGATTGTTGTTACTCCACATTCTCATCACTTGCGAATTGACGTATCCAGACAAATAAAACCATGAATCGTCTGAGAAGAACGTCAAATCCAAAGCATTATCATCCAGATTCCGCTATCGTTACAAAATTAGTTAGGTTGTGTTGTTAAACATTTGAAATTCTTTATTTACCAACGGACATACAACATTTATAATATTCAGAAACTAACTAAAACAAAAGGATTAAGGGTCATTTATTGGATTTTCATTGTTAAAATTAATGTTCACTATTGGGTTTTGGAAGGTGTTAATAGTGAAACTAAGACCATGTTCAATTTGATCATGTGGAAAATTAAAATGTGGTTTGTGTTGATGTTGATGGAACAGAAAACATAACATTATTTGTTTCATCAGCTCTTTCAGTATCCCGCTAACATTTGTGCAGTTTTTACTTGATTTACTTGTTTTGTTTACGTAGCTTTCAGCAACTCCGGAAGATTTCCAACCTCCCAAACTTTTTAGCTGTAAAATATCGCCACCCTGGTCAGCTAATAGAGTGCCGCCGTTATGTGAAAACTGGCCAGTGTAAGTTTCTGCATTGGGTAGTTTTAAAAAATTGGCATTTTTTTGGGAAATTGCGCTATGCTATTGTGTCCAAACGGCTGCTTGGTGATTCTCCCATTTCTTAATTGGGGAAAAAATCTATTGCACTCCACGTTTCTCGAAGGGCAATGTACTCTTTGACTATATTAATCCACTGCAGGTTGGTAATGACAAATGATCTTGGTTGATACGTTTTTGTGTTTGGTATAACTATGCTAATTCGGTTTTCTAGGATATCAACATCCGTTTTTTTTTCATTTTAAGAAGCTCGTCTGTCCTGCATGCACCAGAGATTCCAATTATCAAGGCAACCTAAAATAGTTAACTTATAAGTATCTACGTAACAGTGTCATGTAGATTGAAAATATTACCTTTTGGGGCAGAGAATCATGTGGAGCATTATTTAAAAAAATGGTGACATCACCCCCCGTAAGAACACTGGATTTTTTTGGTTGGTAGCCTACATTTTGTTTTCGTAGATAAGCCTGCAGTTTGGCATACTGTGAAATATCAATATTTTCTTTAATGTGTAATGTTTTCCGCAACATCGAATATGTTGCTCATAAAGTAGAGCTTTTCTTGACTGGAAAGTTCGCTAAAATAAGCGAGGACAACGTTTTCAGAGGCAGTATTCACTTCCTTCGCTCTACACCAATCTTTAAATCCCTGGTAGACAAGTTCATACCTTCCCTTGATTTTTTCAAGCAACAAACTTTTGGATGCCCTTTCTGCTGCCTCTCGTATGGAATTAGGAGTAACAGGTCGCGACATTATCTGTTTGATTTTGAACCGACACTCTTTTTTATAGTTTGATCAGAAATTAATCTCATCTAGTATGGCTATGAAAGAACAAATTGCTGCCTCTAAAACTGGGTCCAATATATTTACAGTGAAATCTCCCTTACCGGACACCTCTAATAAGCGGACACCTCTCTTACACGAACATTTTGTTGGGAACCAACTTGCTTGCATTAACTTTACCAATAAAATTTTCTCTATTAAACGGACACTCTCTTAAACGGACAGGGACACCATTTTTCGACAATTTTTAGACTGTGAATCTTTCCTGTACGGACACTTCAAAATGCAGGCTAATGGCGTCAAAACAATCCATAAATCCAACATTTAATGATCATGTTGTTAAAATATAGAATTATTTTGCAATACGGGCGGTATTAAGTCAACTCAAATCAGCGTTACGACTGCAGGAAATTCGACACTTCCATTACCCTATACACGATATTATTACAAAACAATACATGTCGCTTGGTTTTAGAGGCCTGCAATTCAAAACTACTTTGCCTTTTTCGTGGGAAGCCTTTTATGATAAAAATAAAAATAGCAAGAATGTTTCCTGCTTGCTTTTATTTAATGAAAGAATAAGAAAACTAGGCTCAGCCTCCCCCCCCCCCGCGACCGCGGAGTCTGCGGGTATCAATTTACGCCAGTGTAATCAATTCGAACGAGAGGACGATTTACCCTTATCAGTAATGGCTGAACCGTATAGGAGTATTCCAGAAATAGAAGACGTCGACCTTGACGAATTTATAAACATTGACAAGGAAATAAGCGAGGAAGATGATGTAACCGAAATTTCAGGTGAATCAGCTCCCGTTGATGTGCAGTTGGCAGAATTAGAAAACGATGGCGACTTAGAAATTTATGAGAATGTAATCAAGACCCACACGGAAGCATTATCAGTGAAAATTTTTAAATGCTTTGCTAAAGAAAGTAATGACTTTAAAGTATTCAAACTGTCAAAATATTTAGAAATACATGCGGAAAGTATAATAAACAGTCAGAAAAACTCTTACGTCAAATGAGTATTTTAGATTTTGTAACAACTATTACATAACTTTGTTTCAATTATTTTATATTCTTGTCTGTATTGTTAGCGCCTATATATATTAAATTGCTCTACAGGCCATGGTGGCCTAGGGCATTTGTTTGACATTTTTTCTCCATAATTACATAATTACCACTACATATCATTGCTTAAGTATATATTTATAGTGTCTCTCCATTCTTTTCTATTTGCGGCTTTTACCCTCCAGTCTGTAACTCCAATCGTATTAAGGTCCTCTTGCGTCTGTTCCAGCCATCTCTTTCGTGGTCTTTCTCTTCTTTTTCCAATTGGCTTTCTATATAAGACCATTTTGGGCATTCTCTCCCCCTTTAACCTTTGCACGTGTCCCAACCACCTAATTCTCTGTGATTTGCCGTATACCTTTGCATAATACAACTTTTTGAAACATAAAAATGAATTTTTCTCTTAAGCGGACGCCTCTAATAACAGGACAAAAACGTTGGCACCGTGCGTGTCCGTTTATGGGAGATTTCACTGTACTTCAAAATTGTTGACAACTGACACATTTTGTATTTGTGTTATAATTATTCTTTATTCACAATCATGTAATTTTAAAAATAACCACAATTGAATTCTGAATAATAGATATCTTGATGTGGCAAATATTTTTGTTACCATGAAAACAACCCACTCAATATTTTTGTTACCATGGAAACAACCCACTGTTCAGGTATGTAATATTTTCGGGGTATGTAATAATTTCCCGGCTAGTTTCAGTAATCATCTAGTTCCCAGCTGTTGACATGTCATGAAATTGACATTACAATGTGATTGCGAATAAAACACATTAACATCACCTTGATGTTGGATTTAGATTTGCGTATTTTGTTTCGGCCTAAGTGAGTTGGAATACCTTATGATAAAAACTATATACCCAAGATTCATTCCCTCTTACAATGCTCTTCGAAAAGTTAGGATCCCACATGGTCACACAGTTCCAACAAAATGGACAAACGCTTTTGCTTTTTGATCGGGCGATAAAATACATGGACCAAATTTGCTACTCTTTAGTTACAGTTTGCTACACTGAACCGAATCAGATGTGGAGATCATCGGCTAATTGTGGAATCTCCTATTTGATCTAACTATTTAACTCATATTATGAAGGTTTTTGCCTGCGTGTGAAATCGAAAGTTGAGAGTTACTGCATCATCTATGTAAACTAATCGCGTCATATCATGCATTTCTTTTGGACCAAGTTTGAAACAAAATTTGGCTCTTGTTCGTTGTCCATTTTTGCGACAAAGTTAAAAAACAGATTTGCAAACACAAGAATTGAAACCAAACGGGTGAACAGATTAATTTGGCAATTTTTATGAGATATGTATTCACAATTTTTGATCCATTTACCGTCTATTTCCATTGCACGGATCTCCATCGTAAAAAAATAACCCTGCATCGCCTCAATAAATTTAGTTTTCATTCTTAAGGCCTAGGAAGTAAAATAATAAAGAGTTGAATGCCATTTAAAGACTTGTTGCTGGTAGCATTCATACCAATAATCTTTTTCCAACACAATATTAAACTAAGCATATGCTGCAAAGTGGTTTATTTTAATCGGCAGTGAAGAACGTCGATATCGTTTTTAAAATACGAGAAATCGGCAGTGAAGTAATCCATTATTTTACGACTTTTTGTAGGTGGCGCGGTGGCAGAAAACGTCAAAGTAACCTATAAAAGTTTGTTAAAAATTTTCAATCCATCTCGGCCCTGAAGTTCCTTTTTATCCCTCATGTGGTTTATTTGACACATTCGTGATAAAAACTTAAACTTCAGTGCCTTGGTATACAAATAACTATTAATAGTTGAACATATAATTATAAGAAGTCGGGTAGCACAGCTGGTAGAACGTTAGGCTTGTAGTAAGCAACTCCTCCGTTCAAATCCTATGGTGGGCGAAATTTTTCCACAGCCTTGATGATCAGTATTGGGTCCGCTGAGACCACCAAATTAACTGTACTCTACTCGGAACTACATACCTAAGAGACCGAGTAACAAGACGTTACCAAGAACCTCACCTAACACAATGGTTGTTACGCAAGCAAAAAAAAACGCGCTCCAACTTTGTAACCCGAATCGGGGGCAAGTTGAGCACTACACTGCCCGATGCTAGCATACAAAGCACCAGCCTCTAAACCGCTAAGATAAGAAGAGGTTAACGTTAATACATACATATATACATATGATTATTAAAATTATTCGATTTGAGAAATGACATTTAGTACTTTAAAGTTATTATTGTGGAGATAATTAATGTCAGAAAATTATTGAAAATATGTAAATATCAAAAATGCATGATTTTAATTATTATTAGAATATAAAAAATCATAAGTCGTAACATGTTTATTATCAATTAAAAGTTTAACAAAACGTTTCGCAATTTTTGATTGCTTCAAGAGTTGTAAATTTGAAAAATATTAAAAAATATTGGTATACATTTATAACATTATTGTAAGGTAGCACAAAATAGTATTGTTGAAAATATTACGACATATATCTTAAAATTATGTAGAGCACAATAAATGGTTATGTTTAAAAATTATTGTTACATAGGTAACGTAATGACAAGTTTACACTTTAAAACAAAGGACGACAGGACGAAAACAGCCCCTCTGTAAGGGTTAAAACTGTCATAGGAAGTTTTAAAAATTTCATTTCGCTCGGTTTGAGTATTAAGGAATGCGACATTTTCATTTTTTTTGTATTCAGCTTAAAATTCTAGAGAAAATTTCTCTCTTTAACTAACACTCTATTTTGTACCATTTTTGTAAAATTTGAAATGTTTGAAAATTTTTGACAAATGCTTAAAAATTTAAAATCAAATTTTTTGCTAATTGTAAGATCACTCTAAAAGGAAGTTGTGTGCGTGTATCACACCAGATTTTTATTATTCTAATAATAATTAAAATCATGCATTTTTGATATTTACATATTTTCAATAATTTTCTGATATTAATTATCTCCAAAATAATGAAATTAAAATGATCGATGTGGCATATTTAGATAACAAAATGACTAAGCTACGTATGTGTAATAACTTTTTGCGTTACATATGAAGAATTTCCATTGCTTTATAGAAAAGTTCTTGATAAGTACAATACTCGAATTTGTAATTACATGTACTGATTTGCTGGTATCACTTTAATTAGTGTTATCATAACTTACTGCATCCCCATTAACGAATAGCGTTAATCATTTTTACAGTTATCGGTTAATAGTTTTTAATCCTGAATAGAATATTATATGGAAGCATTTAAAGATCATTTTAATTTAATAATATGCAAGATTTATAAATAAAAATAAATAGCAACCTATGTTTGTTATTGGCGCTATATATGTGGGAAAAATCCAGTTGATTAATAAAGGGTTATTTCCAGATTATTTTAAACTCACCCGCTCTATCATCTGCAGGTTCTATGTTTCTTTTTCCCTTCCTTGTTATTTTAACTGTTCTTTTTTTATTCATTCTAAATATAGGAGCATTACAATCTTTTCTGTCTTAGATCGGTTATCCTTAGGCATTATTAAATTATAATTGAGGATACGGTCTCTTCTTGGTTTATTTGTTATTTTGTTGAAAACTAACATATTTAATATTTCAAATGTTTGTTTAATACCCGACGTACTATTTCCAGTTTCTGTCACTCATGTTTCGTTTTAATCTCAAGATTAGTAGGTAAATTTTAACTTACTAGCTTAATCCTATTGCCCTCTATTTCCACTTATTTCTTATTGGCGTTTTGCTTATAGCAAAGATTACAGAATATTTATTCTGTAATCTTTGCTTATAGTCATGCGCTTCGTTTCTGTGTGGAACACTTCATGTTAAATTTTTTGCCATTTTTACTGTATAATGTAACGTTTTCTGAAGACCATCTTCACTTCACAATAAACCAAAAACTAAGGAAATAGAGCTTTTTACATTATTACATTAATTAGAAACTTTGACTGCTGTATGTTTTTAGAGTAAACCTTATTTTTTATAGCTGTATGAATGGCAGATTATACAACTATACAGAAAAATATTAAATGACACATATGTTTAAGATTTTTAAATGACTTATTTATCGAACCTTTTTTCCTTGAAAGGAGCCTGATCATGCGATAATGGTTCATCATGTATTTTGCAGCGAATGTAGTCACACCTCGCTCGGTTGTGTTGAAAAACTACCGTAATACAATTGTGTATGTTGATAATCGTAATAAATCTTACGGGCGGCTTCATATGTACGATTTGTGCAATTCCTAAGCTTAAGCTGGATGAAGTGAGGCGAAGTAATAAGTAAAAACAGTAAACACACTAACAACGTTTTGAAAGCTCAACTAAACGTTCATATTGTTAGTTATGATAATTTTTGAAAACAAGTCCAAATATTCAGTCAGCAAAGCTCGCTTTTTAACTGACAGATTTACCTTCAAAAGTGGCTATACACCTTGCAACCACTAGAAGGGAAGTTACGAAGTCGCGTGAGAGTCAGCAAGACGATCATAAAGTTTCCAGCCTCTTGGCATTTTGAATTTAATTAATCCAAAAATGTTATTTTCATAGTGCACAGAAATAATGACACGGTTTCCATGTCAAGTAAACCTAATTATCGCAGTGCCATTAGGAAACCCAAAGGTATTGTAAGAAGAATCCGAAAATATCATCAATGTATGCCACTGACGTATATCGTGGTTTGAAATTAAAAGACAATAAAAGTTCAACATTTAAGACTATATAAAATTCACGTTTTCAGTTTCGCAGAGGAACATGAAGAAACAGGAGGCAATTCTCTCGAAAAATATCAGCGTAAGGACGATAACAAGGAAATATATTTTTTCCTAAATTTATTTTACGTCTGTTCTTGTAACATAACATTTTTAATCCATGGGAATTGTTTAATTTTGATGAAGAATGATATATACAATTATAACAAAATCAATAAATAATATTTGCTACATGATAGAATAGAGTTTTTCTGGAAAATTTCACAAATTTACTTGCAAAACTGGCTATTCGTTTTTCAAATGAAACTGTTAAATATGTGGGTTTTCAATTATTTCTACCTCAACATGTAAGTGCTAACCTGTTAACTGGCAAAAAATTTACAAAATATTTTATATTTGGAAATAAACAGTTTTTTTGCGTTTCCACAGTAACTAACTTGAAGTTAAGCAAATAACTATATTGACCAACATTTTATTTTAAAAATGAAAGTGCATTCTAAAATTTACGTTGCCAAACCAAACAATATTCTGATTACAAGCGTTAATAAGATTGTAATCAAGAATTATTATAACCAATTCTGAAAACTACGAAGATTATAGTGATTATATTATAAAGAAATAAACTGTGAGCATATTTACGAAAATGATTCTTTTATAACTTTTTATAGCGAAGTCTTGAGTTCAAACTAAATGTAAAGTTGAGTTTCATTTAACGATATTCCGAATACAGTGAAACTTCTGTATAGTACATAATGGCAGGAACAGCGTTAATGTCTAATATAACTGGTAAATTTACTAGCGTATACCGTTAGTTGTGACAAAAATGAATTGTAGTGATTGATAAAAATATGTTTATACTGAGATTCATTACAGACACATAAAATAACGTGAAAAAATCCCTTTCTATAAGTTTTATGTACATGTCATAAGAAAGAAACATAAATAATATTAAAAAATGGTATTGTTATGATTCCATTATTCAGAGGAATAAGATATTTATGTACCTAGAGCATTATGAACATGTATTGCCCGTTCGACGCCGACAAATTTCCCGGCCCGAGAGGCGAGAGCTCTGGACCAAGGGATTGTAAGTCACCCGAGGAGGATAGACATGAGGTTATGCCCGTGGTGCATACGTTTGATTTTCCACTTTTACTACGTAAATAAATTGAAGAGCTTGAAAAACTTGAGAAGTAGTCCATAACGCTTTGAGGAGTAAGGATCGGGCGTAACAATTACGCCCAAGGGCGTTATGGATTGATTTATGTACCGCATAATTATACGTTTGGTGCAAAATAAAATATTTATTCAAAATTGTTTGTCAGAAACAATAAAGTGAAGTGACTATTATTGTTTAAAAATTAAAGATAAAAGTATCGAGGTTTTTAAACTTTTTCGCGCGTGAATTTTTTATTGCAAGGTCAGAGTTTTTCTTTTTTGGATTCTTCTTCGATAATAACCTATGTATCATTCAGTGCAACCGTCAATTCCTGCTAACTACTTAAAATTTCAACAGAAGAAAGTCACTTGTAAGCAGGCTGTTGAGATCTCAAATTTCAGTATGTACCCGCAGCAAGTTCATTTTTTTACTACTGTCAGTTAATTCCGAAACTATGGGAACTAGGAACGTATTTTGTACTTTTAGATAAAATAGTGTCCGTGTTTGTAATATAATGTCCGTTATAGGGTAGCAAAAACACAAAATATCTAAAATGCGGGGGACTTTTAAACGTGACCGCTAATTGGATGTGTCCGCTATTCAGGGGTGTCCGCTAACACAGGTTTAACTATAACAATTAGCAATCACTATTCAATTAATATCGGCTTTCTTGATTTTCTTTATAGTGTTGACATTTAGTCGTGCTTAACGGGTTGCCTGTCTTGGACTCACTTCACCCTCTTAAGCAACGGCAGAATATTTTTCCAAGACGTCGGCGTCGTCAATCACGAGGTATTATTGCTCTCATAAGATTTGTCGATTGTGCAGCAATAACGCGACGATGAAGGCCGCGGCAGCAACAATGGCTGGTGAGCGTTATCTGCATGTCGTCGTCGGCGTCATCGCCGCCGTCGACGTCGCATGCAGCCCGCGCCAATCTCGACCCGAAGACGTAAAGTGTGCAGCTATATGCAACACACCGGTGTATTATATCGCTGTATAGGTACCCACTACCGGGTGCCGTACTAATAAACATTTCTGCTCATAACTGATAACACGCCATTGATGAATATAAATAAGGCAGTGCGCTTATCGCGAACGTACATTGCGCGGCCGCGGGGGCGGCGGCGGACGCGAGCTAAGGATATTTAGATATTCTAATAGTGGCGGCGCTTGCTGATAACATGTATGCTAGTGCTGGCCTGGCGCGATAAGCGCCGCGACGGAGAGGTCTGCAGCTGATAAAGACGCTCTGCGTCGCTGTTCTGTTTCTCCGCTGAGATAACACTTGATATCGGCCGCGCCGCAGAAATAATAAAGCAGAGGGAATAAGCTCGTAGTGTTGTATCAAGAGCTGTGAGCAGCGGCTAATCTTGAGAATAATTGAATTAGAACCCGACGCCTGCATTGTGCGCCGCTAATAACTTTGTACTGTGGTCTAGACGCCCACCTATCCGGAAACTAAGTGGTGATCACAAGAAATATGTCTTGGGTAGCATGCACGGGTCTAGAGTAACTAAAGTAACTAGAAAAGAGTATTATCACTTCGACTTCGTCATAACTACACAAACATAGCTGAATATATTATTCTTAATATTGTCTACTACAGTAACATTATCAGAATACAACATTTTGATTGCAACTCATTGACAAAAACCGATGTGGCCGTTACATCACCAACCCCGCTTCTAGAACAAAGAGCTTTCATATAGAAAACCTTTTCAAGTACGCAATTGATGGTAAGCAGCCAGCCATGTACAAAATTAAGAATAAATCAATAGTCCTTTTATAACGTTAAACGCCTTATGATTTCGAGTCTTTATCATTGTTGTCTACCATTTCATTCATCTTCATTCAAATTTGTCTCGTTTATAGCTTTCTTGAATCCTGAATCTCAGATTTTCGGTTGGCCCCTTCTCCTTTTTCCTTGTGGTGTCTATACCGTCGTCCCATTGTTTAATATCAACTATCGCTTCGTCTTCTTCCTCTTCTTTAGCCCTTCTCTATCTACTCCTGGATGTAGACTTCCCAATGTATTTTCCATTCCATTCTATTCTGTGCGATCTGGTGCCTCCCCTTACCTTACCAACCCTTTTCTTAATATCATCTAACCATCTGCGTTTAGGGCGACCTACACTTCTTTTGTATCTCTTTAGTCGTCTTTGTATAGTGTGTTTAGTCCATCTTGTACTGTCCTCTTTCGAAATATGTCTTGCCCATTGTAATAGCGGCAATAGCCTTGTTATATATACAGCCCCACTTGAGGTGCCAAATTTATAATATATCACTCTCTTACGGTGTTATTACAATTAATATCAAATTACATATACCCTTTTACTAACTATTAAAAAGAAGCACTATCAGGTATAGCTCATTTATATACTTACCTTACTCCTTAATACAATAAATAGGATTTGACGTATCTCATAAGTCAATTTGACATTTAGAATTATGTCATGTGGTTATAGTTTTTTAAATACTCGACTAGTCAGTTTACAAGCAATGGGATTCCTGACTCCCAGGTGAATGAGTAAATTTTCAACTAACTTCCTCTTGTAGTTAAAGACTGAATTACTTTTAAAATATAATAATTATTTGACTTTGTGAATCAAATACACGTTTCAGGTTCTTCACAAAATTAAATTCATACTTTCAGTTTGTTAGTAGCACATCGAAGTTTGATCTGACATTACAAAAATAAATAGATATTGTCAAAATTAGTTTAATCAAATGTTAAATATCCAAACTTGATTTAAATGAATATTCTAAAAAATAACATAATACAAAAATGTAAATTTCAAATTATAATGATCGAAAAACGTTGAGTACTCGAATCACTATTAAATTTAGAAAATAAATTCTTGTAAATTAGTTTCTAAATATATTTACAATTATTTTAATGCTACTTGCCATATAACTTCTTAATATTTTATAAGAAATGGGCACTAACCTTCTGATTGTCTATCTTGTACCTGAATGTGTTATCTTAGATCCTAAGTGGATAAATTATAGTCAGAAAACACCTCCCTGGGTTGTTCCCGACCAAAACAAAACCCGTTGTAGCTCTTTGAAACCTCTATTATGTGGATAGACAGTTCAACAGCATACCACAACACTCACTTTCACTGTTTTACTTGCTTCGTAGTAAAATACCACGTTAAATGGAATCAAACAATGTTGAATTTTATATTTGAATAATATTTGTGACTTATAGTCAAATTTTATCGTAGAGAATACTATAGTGCTACTACGTATCAAATTATCAATTATTATTCTTCACATTTAATGGAAATTTAACCGTTAACATGACTATTTATCGTAGATTATCAATTCAAGATATTTTTTATTACTTGATATAAATAACCCTGTGGTTGCCCTTTACAACACCACCGGTTAAAACATACAACTGTTACATCACATGATATACTGCATTAGATATCTGGGTATTATTTTAATTAAATCCATACGGTATGCTGCATTACACCATCGCCACTTCATAGTACTTCTGTGTCATATTACGTCGTCTACTTTTGTTTTTGATCATATATCTTTATTTCGCATGCTTTATTGCACGTTGGGTTAATCTATAATTTACTAGTAAGAGTCACAGTTTCCATTACGCAAGTTAGTACTGGGAGAATACAAGTATTAAAGACTGTTTCAGATAATTAATATTTGTCCGCTATTTAATACCATTCCCAGTTTTCCGGTTGTGACCCACATCATTCTAATTCTCCGTGCAATCTCTGCTGTTTGATTTCCTGCACATACGCTTATTCTATGTCCTAAATGTTGGTACTCTTCAACCCTTTTTATGTTTTGTCCTTCAATTTTTATGTTCATATTGTCCTTGGTCATGATATTAGTTTTTCTTTGATTCATTTTCAGACCAGTTCTCTGTGATTCTCTTTTCAATTCTAGTAGTATTTCTTGTAGTTGTTCTATGTTGTCGCTTATAAGAATTATATCGTCCGCAAAGCGGAACTAAAGTTGAAATTAAACAATAAATTTGACACCTACCAACTGGTGGAACAGACAGCTTGCCACAGCGGATATAGCATTATACTACATTTATAGACTTTAAAACCGTTCACTTTTGTCGTGAAACACAAGAAATTAGATTGAGATAGAAGACATAACATAGACGGGAAATGTCTAAATCTCCTATCGCTTCTACTCCCAATTTTTGTCTGATATATTCGTTAGACTCATTAGAAAGAATGGGAAACGACATGCTACCTAAGAGCTACTACAGACACCAAGCAAAAGGGAGAAGATCGACAGGCAGGCCCCGAAAACGGTGGAAAGAACAACTGTAACTATTGTAATGAAGTAGTAACGCAAAGGACTAATGTTCAAGGCACGAAGGAGATAATGATGATGATGATACACTCATTGGCGTTGTTTCTATTTTTGACATTATAACCGATAATATGACATCCATCTATGTTACTAATATTTTCTTCTTTACTTTCTTCGTTATCGTCCCTATTACTGAGCCATCAAGACATCTTTAACTATAGAGTTACATATATTCTGATAGTCTCATGTTGTTTTTTTGACTTGAATATTCCATTTAGTGGTTCTACAATTTTTCGACTTTGTGTTACTCGATGTTTTTTCCTTGCTTTCTGTCATTAATGATAACTCCAAGTGTGGTATTGGTTTACTTTCTCCACTATAGTAATATTATCAATTTCTAGATCTCCAAACTTTGCTCCTATACTAATATACTTTATTTTATTCATGCTCATTTGTACAATCTATTTTTGTTGTGTTCTTCAGTCAATTTTCTAGCCATATACTCATTATTGTCTTTAGATGGTCGAGTTACTATTAGAGAGTATATAACGTGATGTTGTTAATTTTATACCCCATTGTTCAGCGTTTTCTACTTATTTTTAATACATATTCTGGAATATAAGTAGTGGGCAATATGCAATAACCCCGTCTTCACAGCTTTTTAAAATATTGTAGCGGCACAAACGGCCATGCACAGCGGCAATAAATAACCTCCACAAAAAAGACTAAAGGATAAAGCGCATATACTCTAAACAACTTTCGGTGAAGACAAAACTCTAACATGCCAGCAGGAGGTGCACTTGAAATACAAGCTAGAAAAACGTAATATCATCACTCTCGCAATTGAGGTAAGCACTGGAAATTAATACGCCTTGCTGAAATGCAGTGACGCCGAACGCGGCGAATCTCGGATTGCCAAACGGATTATACCTGAAGAGGGTCGAGATTGTAAAACCATCGAAGGCTCAATGACTCCGTTGGCGCAACCAGAAGAATTGGCTGTTTCTGACCACCTGGGCAGACGAGTTGGGGCCCATAAATCCCTCCACTGACGCAAAACCCTCGTAGACGTAGCAGCCATTGGCGCATCTGAAGACGAAAGTAATTAATTTATATTAATCTGTTGTTGATATTCGCAACGTATTTATTTTTCCTATTTATGTATAAGCAACAACCAATTTAGTAAGTATCGTACTGATTTAATATTTTATACGGACATACTTTTTTCCACTTCTTAACAAATTTTTGGAGAAATGCGTTTTTTAAATATTTGTCAAGAACTACAAGAGCTACTAAATTTAGATTTTATACATTCAAATCTCAAATCAAATACACTTAATTGGGCGAATTTGAGTTAGCTAGCGCAATCCAGGGGTGTAGATTCGTAAAAATTGTAAAAATTAATTACTTAAACAAAAGAAAAGCATACTGCCCTGTACTTCTTTTCCCGAGAGTATACTTTTTTGATCCACCATTAAATTTTGCAAGAAAACAGATTGTTAGTAATTTGGCGATTAGGCACTCGGTTTTTGAGATATGTTAACGTAAACCTCTTCACAATTTATTAAATAGCCTCACTAAGAGAACTTTCTGAAATAGAATCAAGTGCTTGTTACAGAATGCGATGGGAAAACAGGCATACAACTAATTGGATATCTAAATGTTATCGAAAAAAAAAATGACTGTATACTATATATATTTGTTCAGGAAAATCTTCAACTAAATCCAAGTAGCCGTTTTCTCTGTGTAAAAATTCTCTTAATAACAAAATATTAGCCCTCAACAAAATGCATTATAACTCACACTTGGAGACGATGTTACAACATTTCCTGCTCATAATCCGTAATGTATCTTAGCTAAGTTCATCCTCCGCTTCCTGCAATACACTATTTCTGAACTATGGTAGTCCCATATACCTCACCGTTTATGGTTTATTTATTCTCCTCGCACGACACACAGAGTTGTAGTAAGTACATAAGCGATACGAAGTTATCGGGCTCCGTGTGTATAAACGTGTGCAGAATCACTTAGTTCCGACACATAAAGAACAATACTCAGAATACATCATTATAGATTCGGGTCGTGTCTATGCGATCGCGTTGCTGCATTTCCCGGCCGCTGATCGGTAATCGCTGCCGTGTATTGTGGATGTGTTATGCAAGACGGCTTTGGTTTTCTAAATGTACACCTCGTAAAGTCGTGGGCGCAGGAAGCGCCGAAAGATGCCTTTCATCCCCTTCATCCCTTCTTAAACTTGTCCCAGGAACTTCCCTGAGACCGTTGAGTGATCATTTTAATACTGTCATATTATAATGGCAAACAAAGCAAGCTATGAAATATTCAGTAGCAGCCAGTCATTTGCCTCGTTATTCTTTAATATAAGTTCGACAAATAGAAATACTTGGCGTTTGGAAGATTAACGATTTTATCTTCTAATTAAAAATGACGATAAGAAAAATCTCTCGATGAAGTATCAAGGAGGATACATGATAGATAGTTGGTACTCCAGTCAAGCAGATGTATTTGAACCAAGGATATCTAACCTATCAGATAATAAAAAAGTTCGTTTGTAGTATCTACTGAACATCATTATGTTAGATGATGTCATGAAAATGTCAAATAGTAAAGCAAATAGTAGCAAACCATAGAATTATATAAAATAGGCTATGGCTATTTTAGGTGAATCAACATACTAGTTCTATAGTAGTCAATTCGTATTCGTCCCTTCTGAATCATAGCACTTCCTTTAACTTTCTTTCCAGACCTTTCAGAACTCGACCGCATCTATACCCTTTTTTTTTCTCTATAATGTGTATTTTCACTTATAGATCTTATCACACGTGTCTTCTCTGCAATTGCATTTGCTTGCATCAAGCCGTGCGACTTATCAGACATAGGTGTAAAAATAAAATTCATATACAGGAAAGCGGAGCCGATTCATAACTTCCTGAAACTACTCGGCGCACTGAAAACTTACGAACGGCATTAAATAAGAAAACCAAGCCATCGAGAATTAATCCGCTCCAGTTGTGAACTGATGCTAATTAAATTTAAACAGCCACGTCTTAATCCGGTATTATTTTATTCCACCACATATAGCAATGCACTTGAACTCTTTGAAGGCATCTCGAGTAGGCACTTCCTGCCAAGAAGTGGTCAAGTGGTGATCTACTTCCAAATATGCCATTTTCGATCTGAATGATTTGTTTATTATCGGTGGATCGGAAGCGTCATCAAAATCTTTCAATCTTAAATATGTCAAGAGCAAACTTGAGTAAACGAATACTTATTACCAGGAAATGTTGTTATTGCGACGTTCTCTATGGTCTGTTATATCGATGCTCTCTCTGTATACGAACGGTCTTTTCGTTTTTTCTATTAGATAGAAACTTAGCTAAAACTGTGGATCAATTTAATTATTATCAAGTATATTTAATTTTCGCTGTTTCTTTCCGCCAATGTCGTAATTTCCGAGAGAGAGAGAAGGGAGCACAATCTTGCTTTTTCATAAACCCGAGACAGACATCTTGGCCACGTAAGATAGCACATAATGCAGGTAATGTTCCAGAGCATTCAAAATAGCTTGGTCCACTGATAGGACTCCTTACACTCACTCTTGTCCTGCAACAATTGTACTTCTCGTAACACAGAAATGTGATGTAAGATACACATGTCTTCAGACAACGTAGAATAGTTAAAGATGTGCAGATAAGAGCACTAGAATGGTGTCCGTGGTGTATTCAGGAGCAGGCGATAAGATTACTCAGGGCCGCTAGTAAACTTGGTCTGCTCTTACCTAGATAAACCGAATATGAAAACTTGCAGTTATATAAAGTATTATCTTCCGCTCTTCCGACATGTTCGCCTTCAGATAAAAATTCCAACTTTTATCTTAAAACCCGACGCTATTTACCGCGCTCTAAACTTTAAAGCATTGACCGACTGACACGAGTTATACTGAAACATTCATCTCCAGTAACTGTTTGTTTGCAGTTATAAAGTTCCTGCAAAAACACTCTCCTATCTAGATAAATTATGTTTTAAGATTTGGGTCACAGATTACATATTGTGGCAGCCATACAGCTTCTATTACGTTTATATGATAGAAATAGCATCTCCAGCAGGAAGGATTGTGTTTTTGTCTAGCGCCTTCCCAGATGCCTTCGCGAAACCAACAAAAGCCGAAAACTGCCACTCCAATAAAAGGATCTGAAAACGTGTTGGAATTAAACACGTGGAAATCTTAGTGGGGTTTAAAAAATCGACACTGACAGTAACGGGCTATAAATGTAATCGACGTTCTCAGGCGCTCATGACGGGGTATCACGCTAATAAAATGCAACTGCAATAAATTGGTGGAAAGGGGAACAAAGCGGAAGTGTGACCTATCAAAAATCAGTGTTAATAGCATAATCAAAAGGGCTTAAACCTGCCATCGAAAAGGCGGAGGAGATTCGACTTGCAAATGTGGGGATGCGTTTCTGATACAAGGAGCACACCAGGGTTGTTAAGGTGAAACCAATGTTATTCCAGGTGTATTTCAAAGTCAAGTAACTGATACCGTGGTTGCGGCAACGTCACAGCTTTAAAGCGATTTTTAAATAATAGACTTCAGATTTTAGATATTAACAAAGTAATCTTTCAATAATCGCTCTCTATAGCAATTTGAATATAATACATTATACTAACAGTACTGGCGTACTCTTGTCCGATATTAGTTAAGTAACATTGTGTAATAAACATTTTGACATGATTAATAAAAATTGCGAATTTCTTTAATCAATTATTTAAGATAGTAAGATAACACAATGGTAAAATGTAGTAAATATCAGTATGTAAATGTTACGCTGGTATAAGAGAATGACAGGGAAAATCAGCAGTTGTTTCAAAACACAATGTGCTTCTGGTGGTATATACATAAAAATAAGTCAAAAACTCCTGTATGATTTTTGCCTCAAACCTATAGTTTCCCAAATATACAGCAAAGTTTACAAGTAGCGTATGAATTTTGCTTACAACAATAGAACGCTTGAATTACTAGTGGATGAAACACGGGTGTCATGATACAGATTGAACAGTAAATATTTAATAGCAAGGCCGATAACGTTTTTACATCATCATACCTTTGCTTCATCCACTACTATTCCATTGCTAATAACTATGGAATATATCACACCCAATACATCTAAATTAATTCAAACGTTCTATTATTATCGGGAAAATTCAAACGTGACTTGAAAACTTGAACGCGCTGTATTTAGGAAACCACGAATCTGGGGTAAAAACCGTAGAGGTGTTCTCGACTTCCGTTTATGTTACCTTGTATGTACCTCCAACTACTCGGTCAACGTAAGGAACATCATGTGCATCGTATACTCCTATTTTGCGATTACCTATACATTTCAACACCACATGTTCTAATCTCTTTTTTTTACTTTCCATTGGTTTTATTTAGTCAGACTATTATACACCATGTTCTTAATTAGCAAGTGTTTTGGTGAAAATTAAATTAGTCAAATATTCACATTGTATCATGGAATAGGAATTATGAATGACAATAGCTAGCAAACGTACATATATTTTTTATATTTTTATTGTTATATATTATTATAATATAAAAATAATATAAAAGTAGTTGAATAATACGTAACTCCCTAAATTCATATCTTTATATCATTCATTATCAATAATATACAATTTTATCTTCTCTACGTATATTTTATTTTAGTTTTCTTTGAAGACAACCTTATCCAGTTTAACATACCTTAAAAGGTCCCAAAGGATTGCGCTCTTCTTTTTATATCGTTAGTATTTTCTTATAACATTATGATGAGAGTCATTCCAGTATTCTTCACTATAATTTCTATGTATAGAATATTACCACATAGCAAAATATTGTAATCGAACTTTAGTTTTGTTTGATTTTTTTATTACATTTATTTTATTTGGCTGTTTATCATTTTTACTTTTTTCACCATTTCTGACTATATGATGTAAGAATGCTGAACTTCATGTTATATATCTTTGTCCATTTAGTATATCTTGAATTCGATTTCATTCGTTCTAATTTGTTTAAATTAACATTACACTATATTCTATTTAACACAGTTGATGTTTCCGCCATATTTAGCATTTTTTTCTATCCTTTCTTTTTATTTATTTAATTTATCGCGCACAACATGCAGCAAACTGTAATAATTAATTCTTTGCTGTTGAATCACACTGTATGTTTTATAATTAATAATATCGCCACTTTTATTTCACGGTCAATTGTTTATGTGGCGATAAAATCGTTATTTATGCGTCAAGGGCGTAAAACAGGCGTTTTTAGCCTGCGACTTGTTATAGCACGACAAGGGTCAAAGACGCCGGTTACGCCTGGGGTGCATACAAAACTTTATGTACGATCGAAATTTTAAAAAGGCAGATTCGGATTAAATAAAACTGAAATAAAAACAGCGGGCAAAAAATATATTTATCGCCCGAGGGCGAAAAAGACTAGCTTTGCGCCTGAGAATGAGGTCCAAAAACGCCTCTTATTGATCGATCGTACATAAAGTTAATTACGTCTTAGTATTTCAAATTTACCTTCAATATTAAAATTTGAAGAACTTCGGAAATATTCTTCATATCTATGAGGAAACGGTATTTCTTCATTATTCACGGCTGCTATACAAATTAGTTTATCTTTGGGTTCTGTATTAAAACATTGCAGTTAGCGAATACTTAACTTCTTTTTCTAATTGGTCGACGCTTCAGTAATTCTTTATTAACTATCGGCCAGTACTTTAAAAAAATATGGTAACTTTTCACATAGCGATTTTAATTTCAAGCCTTCTGAGAGCTGTTTGTCCAAAGCAGTCCATTAATAACATCGTGGAAATATGAGCCTCGAAGCAGATTTAAAACATTTGTAGGAAGTAGAACCAGTTACTCCATTATCATACAAAGCACCCCAATTAGGTAAATTAATTTCTCAGCGTCGAAGGTTCTAAACTAGCAGACCGCTACATAAATGTCAGCAAATTTAAATGAATTAAACCAATTACACAAAAAGTTTTGAAAGTGGCCCCTTATTTGTATTATTAGAAGCATTAAAGTGGATTAATGAATATTTCGAGATCTTCGCGATAGCATCTAGTGGCTGTACCAACTTACGTCAGGCCGAGATTTTAAATTAGGTAAAAGATGTTACTTGTGGAATAAGTTACTACCGTTGCTAATTTTGAATTTCCCGTGCGGGAAAAGTACAAGCCAACGCATAGAAAAATATATTATTTGAGTACGTGTGTCCTTTTCGTATCATAATGCTGATTATGTCAAAGCCATTGTTTTAATGTTTTTAAACAGTACAATACTAAGCACGAAGTAAATTTAAATAGTCCAAATATATATGTTTTATAGTTTTATCATGATTTGACAAGCAAAGTTCATTCTCAGACGCCTTTGAAGTATGTCCTTTTGATCCTGCTGTTATATACATAGTTGTGTACTGTATGCCCATAAGATTAGATTATCTTCAACTATCAGTCAAGATTCCAAACTATCTATATAAAGAACTAATCATTGTAAACATGTTTACATTATATAAAAGATGATACTGTGATCTCTGCTACTCAACTTATGAAATACCTGAAACTTTAAAATAGCATCTAATTATATGTTAGAAAATGCAATTCCTTTGCTTTTCTTATCTTTTGTTGGTGCTTGTTAACTATTCTTGGGGATAGGGATGATAAGTTTGTTTTCTAGTATTTTCCAATCATTCAATTCCTATCTTTCGATCGACCTTTTCTTTAACCCTCAGTATTTTCAACCCATCTTTTGTGATAAGGGCATATCTCAATGCTGGGACTTTGCACATCGTGCGACCCATAAAATTTGAAGCATTTTTTTTCAGCAAGTCACCGCAAAGGTTTAGATACACTTACTATATGTAGTATTCATGAACCGTCTATGTTCCTGCTTCATAAGTAGCGATACTAAATAGCTCAAACTATCTTTCTATGTTCACTTCTTTAATGGTTCCTCCAAACGTTTGTGAGTCTTTCCATTGCTGCTTTGGTGGTTCTTACCATTCTCTTAATTTCTCCTTGGCCGTCTCCTTTATTTGATATAAGCGCTCCTAGTGTATCTTCTCATTTTCACCTCGATATTAGTGCAGTTGAACTTCAGACCAACCCCATCACTCCCCGTCACAATTTTTGGAAGAAGTAATGTCATTTCTTCTTCTGAACTAGCAATTATTGTAGTAGCGGATTCCACTGATCAGTGGACATATGTCTTAATTTTCATTGAGCTTTTGATTTACCCATTCCCCGTAAATATTGTAAAGGATAGTCTACAGCATATATTTTCGTAGAACTACTGTAGTCAAATGGAATTCATTCACAAGTACAAATAAACGGTTACAGACGTATAGGTTCTGGATAAGGCAAACAAGGTATTCAGGAACTTGGTTTTTTGCAGAACTGTCCATCAATGATATCATTTCACGACACCAAAGGCCTTTGTGTGGTCTAGGCAACAAACATATGTTAACAATGAAATTGCCAACGTGTTTCAATCACTTGACTGGCTTTAAGGAGCTGAATGGAGGATGTATAGTTGGAGTGGTTCGTGGATGATTTACAATAAGACTTTATGGGATATTAGTACAATTGTCCTGTAGTTTTGATAAATATTTCACTCGCCCGGAGTTCTATATAGGATTCTAGTCAGCCGGTTGGCCAGACCATATTTCTATCATGAGTTGAATATCTTTTTAGCTCCGCGAGACTTGAAATTTTCACCATCTCTGGGACAATACGACCCTTTCCAACAGATTCCAAGATCTAGAAGTGGGAGGGGTTCATGTCTTCATGACTGCCTTCATTTTTGATGATCAGCGTCTTACATTACTTTCGTTACCGATTAATTATATCCGGATTCTGCATCATCTTTGATTAGTAGTGACTTTGATTGGAATGGCGGATGGATGTTTTTAAGTTTAAGAAACAGACTTTCTGTCAAAAATATGTATTCTTGTCCTCGTCTAACGCGTCTAATGATATTGGTGGCGTCCTGTCTTTATTTGGTCTTTATACTTATAGTCTTTTATTTTTTATAGCAGCACGTTATTGAGTCATTGCCCATTAGAAATTAGAGGAGGAAATGGAAATACTATGCATACCTGGTAATAAAAATAGAATGTACGAAGAAAGCTAGACAAGTGCATTTACTGTTGAATTTAGTATCGTGAAACAAAAATACAAATTTAAAATCGATCATAGGATATAATTATGCCACTATTGTGAAAACAGTTGTCACCTATGAAGCTGAAGGTTGGACGTTTGACAGATAACGAAAAGCGATAGGAACAAATTAACAACCCCTGAAACAGGCTACTGGAGAAGGTCAGACTACCAAAGTCTGATAGAACTACATGAAATGGTAAAATGGATGCAAAAAATGATATCTATGTTTTTAAAAACTTGGCTGGTCGAGACCACCATAGTCGTTACTCGATATTTGCAATAAATTGGCGACATGGCGGTGCTGTACTTCAACATCGTCACCCCTTTAGCAGGGATCGTTTATATCGCCCTAGCTTTTTTGGTTATCGGATGGAGCAAGCCCAGTCAATATTTGGAATTTGATAAAATCAATTTGTTATTATAACAAGTGGGGAAGGTAAAACTTCTAATCCGGGCTTATCTGAGTATGCATGTACGGGGACGTGTAATTCGACATGGGGGTAGCGGCAGCCGGTATACGGGCCTGTTCGCCGCCCGATAGCGCCAGAGATACGACCTGGAAGTAGGAAACGAGACACGTAGATAAGAAAGTAATATGGCGGCTGCTGCAAAGAGATAACGTGCGATATGACCTGCACGGTGCACCGCTACGTGCGGAAAACTCCGGTTCTTATGTGGCATTCGCGGGCCCGGATTTGTACCGGACCGATTTCAGCGACGAATTATGGATGTTGATTTTTTTCGGATTGCTTAATATAGCCGTCCGAGGCGATGCCGCTGCGAACGCTCAAAGCTGGATCTTCCTCTAGTTAGATAAACGCGCTTTGAAGTCGGCGTATCGCGAGCAATAAAAATAGAGATAGGGAAGAACAAAGGCATAATTCCGCTATGCCGTTATTTAAAATATAACTCAAACTATCTCAGATATGGATTAAGATTGGAACTCTGGTGCTGGAAACAAAAACTTCTATATTTTTCTGCAAATCGCGTAATCTAGAGTTAGTTGACTCTTCCATTTAAAACTCGGCGAATGCTAAGCTGCAGTCCCAACTGAAAAAGACTGCTTTGCTGTGTTCTTTTAATAAATGTATTAATTTTAAAACAATACTTTGCGTATGTTTACTTCTATTGTTGTTTCTGAACGTAACATAAGATTTGAAGGGATATCACGGCTGGTGTAAGTACTTACTTTTATTCATATTAAAATAAACTAGTTTTAGGCATATACGGTATACACCCCACTCGCTGCATGTGCATTTATTTGTTCAACAACTGACGCATTTGGTAAGGAAAAAGATACCACAAAATATAACCATTACTAATTTGATAAAGTAAATTAAAGTTATTAAAAATAACTGAGTACAGTAAGATACAGGGGTTTAAAACATTGACAAGAAAAATGTATTGCAAGATGCTTTGATAAACTTGAATTTGTATAAGACAATTCAAAAACTAACAGGGTTTGTTATGTGTACAAAATCATGTGATTTCGACAAAAGTTACCTTCTCGAAAAAATATATTAAAATGCTTAATTTAAGTGATAAAATTGATAAAACGCGGGTCTATGGCAGTCCAATTTGCATTATGGGTGTATGGTACAGATTTAAAACAGCAATCCATCAAAAATTAAAGGGGAATGCAAACGATCCAGAATTTTACTCGCGGGATGTAAATTAATTTTATCGGTTTCAGGATATTAAGCCTTTGTTTACATATACAAAAGTAGGCTGGTAACTAGGTCATAACTTATCTGTAGGGTAATGGAATATTACCCTACATGGCAACCATAACCATATAGCAACCGATAAACTATTGAACAAATCACGGATGTTATGAATCATAACAGCCTCAGATGTTTTAAAATCCTCGCTCTACGAACTCGATTTCAAAACATCTGCGGCAGTTATGATACTCATAACATTCCTAGATATGTTAATAGCTATTAAACAATGAATGCGGATATATTTTAAAAATGAGCTGAAAATCAATTATTTCTTGTTTCGTCTGCATTGAGTGAAAAATGTGTAGTCATTATGAATATCACTTCCTACCACTAAATATCATCAAATTTGTGATCCAATGGAAGCGAAGCATAGAAATGTTTAATCACATAACATTAACTATAACCGACAACTTACAACGAGATTACTTTATATAACAAAATAGTACTTACATTATATTATGTGAGTGAAATAAGTCATTATAAATTTTCTCACGAGCAAATATTGGCATTTCAGTCACATGTGATATACCACGTTTTATCTGACAGTTATCTCTTTGTGTAAAAACGTTCGAAAACGGTACCACTTGAATTGAATGAAGATTCTGTCAAATAAGTCAAGCAAAAATAAATATCTATCACCATTGTATTGCAGTGCATAGTGAAAAATGTTAGTCACTTGTGATAATAGCTGTCTTTAGTCACTAAAAACGATTACACAAAATATACTAAAACCCGGGGATGGAAGATAATGATTACGTAACTTTTATCTATAAAATTATACAAATATACCAACATCAATAATAATAATGACAATGCCTTAATGTGTCATCAGTAGCTTTTAGTAACTGAATGTTTTGTACAGTGGTAGAAACATTCATATTCAAGCCTGCTCTGGATTACAAATGTAGTGAAAGGGGTATAAATTAGACGCATATATTAAAATGTTAGATTTTCAAGACTTAACTCTACACAATAGACCGTAAATTATTTTATCATTAGAACTTTCAGGGAAAACCATAGAAATAATTTTGTTGACCGTGTAACAGGATCAGGGACTTTGATTGCAACTGTTGTTATTTGCTATGACAAGGTTAGACATGCGGAGTACCAAGTACCTTAGATATATGGTCAAAGCTCTATCACAATTTTGCCGAGGCTAAGGAGTTCCAAAGTTAACATGAGATTTTCTACATCTCTTCAGAAATATGATATTCTGTAGAGGCTTTTATTTCCATTTTTTATTTTTTTTAACTCACCGGAACCGGGGATCGAACTCGTGACCTTTGAATCGGTAGTCAGAGTGCATAACCACTCAGCCATTGACCCCGGCACAGCTGTAAAAATTCGACTTAACAAAATGTAAATTAATGAATTAGTAAAGTAAGCTGAGCATCACTTATAAATTATATATTTATCCAACACCTCCTTATTCTGACGCTATAATTATGCCGATTTCAGTTGAATTATAAAGGTCATAATCAACACGTGACTTATAAGTACTTTAAGTCACTCCCAATTAATTTGTCACTGACTACCAATACAAAATTGTTTTTTTATATTTATTGAGTTGTTGGATACATTTTTGTATGGCACTCGTGTGTTATTACTCGAGAAAAGACGCCACTCGGCCTTTCTCCTCGAGTGCTCAACTTATCTCTCGTGGATTATTTGTAATATAACACACTTGTTTATTTTTACTTGCACCAGCAGCGTGCTGAGCAGTATAATGGAACTAAATTATGTAATTATGGGTGAGAGAACACCGAACATATGTCGTATTCAAAACCTTTAAAATGGAAAGTTATAACGTTTCTATTTGTATTGAGAAAATGGATCTTATCTTGTATATCTAAGACATTACAGACAGGTGTTCGCATTCGCTCTGAAGCAAGCTTAGTGTTCTAGACTAATTTGTAGCATTAAAGTCTATCTTGAGACATTAACAATTTTTTAATGTGCTTGCGAGTACTACATCAAGCAAGTTCTATTATGTGGTAAAATTTCTTGAAAATTTCGAATCAAGTAGTTCATTATTTTTACATGAAATTACCAAACATTTCATTCCCATTGGCGACCAAAGAATGTTTTAGAGCAATATTAAAAAAAATAGAAATCAAATTTCGCAAAGCAAATATAAAATAAATGTCAATATTTCCACATTAATCATCCCTGATTTTACAATATACCCTATCCTTAATTAATCATTTGAATTCCCAGTTAAGTTTCTGCCATAGTCATTCCATTAAAGCAAAAGCTGTGTTTATAAATCTTAATAGTTATTTCTTGTTATAGCAGTAATTCCATTGTTAAAATCTACTTATAAATATGCCTACAAGAATTTGAAATTAAGCGTTACCTAAGAAAAATAGAATCATGCTCATACTAGTTTATACGTAACAGTATTGTTCAGTCTCTAAGACCGTCTTACAAAATAGTGACACTTCAAGAATTTCCATCTTGTGCAAGATAATCTTTATCGCTTTAAATATTTAACCAAGATTACAGTGTTTGCGTAGTATTTTTTACTTACTTGTTATTTTTCGTTCCATAAATATAAATAATCTAATTTATCTAACTTTAACAATTACAATACGGTTCAAAATATTTACCAATAATTATAATGACTAATAAGAGTCTGTATCTGTTTTAGGTCAATTTAAATTGTAAATTTTTGAAATATAACATGTTGAATATTATTGAAATGGTCAAATTAACACCGAATTGCATTAATTATTCAAGTTTTTACATGTATTGCAATAATACACTTTAAAAATAATGATGTTATAATAGCAAAACTTACCTTTAACAATAAGTAGTAGCTTGGCCTGCCACAATTCTATAAGATGGAAAGCTGTCTATTTTTATTTTTCATAATCTGTTATTGAATTACGAATTGTACACTTTCCATAAGTTTAAATGTTAACATTCGTATTGAACAAATTTAGTTTATGTACGACTAAAATTGTTCAGTCAAAATAATTTACTGATTCAAAGGGACTCGATTATTACTACATTGTTTAGATATGATGGTTTTTGTTTGATTCTTGACTTTAACTCCTGAAGTCAATAATAAGCTTAGAACAGTATATGGGTTAAATAACTACTTGTAGGCACAGCCACCACCAATAAAGTCACACACGTTTGTAATAACTATATGTTAAGAATGGAAAATACAACAATAATTTTCATTAAATGATGCAGAATGGGCATGACTAAAGCTTAAATTTAAAAAAAAATGAACCCTGATTTTTATTTTGGGAATTGCACGTGCAGCAGCTGTTGCAGAGGCGTTTTTTCAATAAATAATTGTGTGAACAAAACGACCGAATTTCGGATAAAACCACGTGATGGGTCATGATTTTGTGATACCACCGGAGTGCAGCCATGTGCAGTTTTTGATTAGAACGATATGCGCGTGCAGCGCTCATATCGCGAGATTTTTCACGCGAATTATTCACCTACCGTTATTCATTTATACATGGGAATTGATGCATTTGTAGCAGTTAGTGGCACAACCGACGATGTGTGGTTAAAAGCATAGAGAGCGCCCTCTTACGGTAATATTGTGAGAATGGTCTTTATAATGTGCCAATGGCTAATTGTACTTACATACAATAATTTATGACTGTTGTAATTTATTCTGTTGGGACAACCAAATTTAAAAAAATAAACAAACGTTGAATGTTTAGAAATTGAAATTAATAAGGTGTGCCCATTGCATCGCGTGACTCCTCAATATTTTGCAATAGGCAGGCCACACATGTTGCACTTAACATACGCTTCTACAGTTCTAATGCAACTCTATAAATTTGTAGAATAATTGGCTGCATAAGTAGTAAATAGTTCAAAACGTTTCGAATATATTTAGATGAAAGATAAAATCGCGTAACTGTGACCCTTTGTTTTAAAGTAATATATGTTGCTTATCCTTGAACGTAAGGGGTTACTAGTGGAAATACTATCACAGTATTATTTCGTATTTTGTATTAAATTTGGATTAACTTTTTATGTAATTACGACGTTTATTTTCCCAAACATAAAAGTAGACAATTCGTACAATGAAAATATTAAGAACAAGAAGGGGGTGCGGCAGGGCTATATCCTGTTTTCTCTTCTTTTCAACGTATACTCCAAGGAAGTATTTAAAGACATTAGAAGTCGACGTTGAGGGTATCTACATAAACGGAGAAATAATTAATAACATAAGATACGCCCATAATACAGTCGTGCTTGCCAATAACATCCATGAACATTTCATGAAAAGAGTACCGAGAGTCAGTGAGGAGTATGAACTTAACCGTAATGCATTTTTATGTTCGCATTAATTTTTGGTTTATTTACTAACGTTAAGCCTAGTGCTCTACCTCATCTTAATTTTTGCTAAAAGCTGCTTAATTACTAGGTAAATTCAAAAGGTTATAACTGATGTTATCTGCCGTTAATCTTAGGTCATATGTGGTGTCTCCTAATTTTGTTATGCCTCTCTGAAAGTTTGTTTAATTAACTCTGGCAGCTCAATATTTACCCGTAAAATTAAGAGTCTGCTTTGACGTTTTATGCCGTTAGTGAATTTTCTTATGTATTTATCAAGTTTGAAAGCCTGCAGCAAATTGTAAAGAGGGGTGTCTGGTACCACTTGTGTGAATTTATTTGTAAGGTCGTATTCTCAAATGATAAATCTTTATTTCCTCAGTAAAGTTACATGATATTTATATAAGTTACATATATTGAAAGAGGAGCGAAAGAAAAAGGATACATTTAAAAATATCGAATACCACATTACTCTAATGGTTGCAAATTCCTTACAAACAGTTGGGTTTATAATGAGGACTACAAGCGGATTTTTAAATTTTAAATCTGTATTACGATTTTATAACGCATACGTTCGAAGCAGGTTGGAATTTTCATCCATAATTTGGGGCTCTTATTATAATATCCATATATCAGCAGAGTTGAGCGTGTACAAAAGCGGTTTTTAAAACGTTTGTATTATAAGGAATCCGGAGAATATCTTCAGTTCTCATCCTATATTATTATGTTGCAGCATTTCGACATGATGTCCTTGGAACATAAGAGAATTATATCAAATCTGGTATTTATGTGGATTCTAAAATCTTAAGGCAGCTAAATTTCTTAGTTCCAAGGGTATCATAGCGAAACGAATTAGTATTTTATTTATCTCGCCCTAAGACAAATATGCTTCTAAACTCACCAATATACCGAATGTGCAACCTGAGCAACATATTCGCCGGAAGACTGGATTTTTACATGCCTTCTGTCGCAAAGTTTAAGCGAATATGTTTTACATTATTTTGAAATTAATAACGATTTTCTCCTTTCTTTATTGTTAATTACTAATTAGTTGATATTTTTTCTGTGCTTTAATTTTAGAAAACCCATTTTGATTGCTATATGATAAATATTTTTGTTGCTTTAGAATAATTACTTTTAAATTATTTAGTTGATTGTGTGGATTCGTTTTGTGGCACTATGTTTTTTATATTCTATTATTTTCGTTGTGAATCATATATTTATTTAAATGTATGTAACTGTGTCCTTAATTAGTTTTTACTGTTGGACGCAGTATAAACTCTCTAAAATAAAATAAAATAAAATAATAAGAAAATGAGCTATAAAACCACTACATGAGACTATTTGAAACAAAAACATCACTCAAAAAACGAAAAGAAACAATTCAGAAATTTAAAAAAACTAACGTATGAAATAGAAAATGAAGAAATGGCGAAGAGAACCCAACACGCAACAAGAACGTTGGAACTGGACTACATACAAGCATGCCTACAGTACTATATGTACATACCCGGAGAGATAAAGTAAGAACATGACATTTATGGAGAGAAACGAAAATAAAAGAGTCGGTTATAAAAAGATAAAGAACAAAGCACTAAGATGGTACGTTAAAAAATTCAGGAAGAAAGGTGACCTAAGGCAGTCTTACAATGGTTACCACGCGAAAAAAAGAAAAAAAGACGCTATCTACACCGCAAAGGGGAATTGGAAGAAGATTGCCGAAAAGGTAGAAAATATTGGTATATGAGAATGACAAACATGTGAAGAAAAGAAATCGTAGAAGTGTACCTGTTGGAGTTTACTTTTGTTGCGCCCTCTTGGAAAGAATCTTATCGGCGTCCACGTCGGTCGCCCATTTTACACAAAATATAGAAAGTCAGCAAGTTAACAACGTTCTCAGTGAAACTGGAACTTTTGCAGGAGCCCTCGTATGCCGTTAAATTAATTCAGTTAATATTAATTATTGTAACGCAATTAAATATTTTCCTTAACTGACTAATTTGAAGACAAAGCCGAAGGATGTCTCAATTTGCCTATCGGCGCAGGAATCTAGTGTGAACTCTGAAAACTGTGATTTCATATCAGTGGAATACGTCCGTCATTAACGGCCGGGCCACCAGATCATTAATTATAATGAAATATTTAATGAGTAATGTGTTATCGTGGCTGGGCCAGCACACATTTAGAAAGGTTTTTTGAGCTGTATAATGTCGCCGATAAGCACAGCCGCGCGATTAGTATCAGTTTTGGAGCGCTGGTACAGCGAACGCGCTGATAACAGATCTGAGTTTTGGTCAGAGACGGACCTCGCATTAATGGCCGCTTCGGTGACACCAAATAAACTGCAAATAAACGCCCGACGTCGCCCCCCAAAACGCGCCGTTTGAAAATTGGCGGAATCGAGGTGGCGGTTCGCGTTATCAGCTCGCGTTCGTTAATGCCCCTGCTGATTGTCCGATAAAATGTAAGAGTACGGGTCTGCAAAGCCTCAAAGCGAGACTCCCACAACGCACGCTGATAAGAAACTCATTTTTTAACGTAACTATGGAATGTTAAGCATACGTGATTTATAGTTGCTTTAATTCCCCCGAGCCAAATCATCTATATAATGATTTTCGTATATTGATTACCCATACTTATACCTATAATAAAGCACAATCTGATACTAAATTTTACGTCTGCTAATGTTTAAAGTCGTATTTACTATAGATATTATCGCCCCCTCAAACATGATAAGGCCAAAGCGAGCTCGTAGTGCCTTCTCTTTGTTGTCTGCCAGTTTTTAACAATTGCAGTGGTTTTCAGTTACTTTCAGTGCGTAAATTTGAAATCGAATGTTAAAAAGAAACTACCATATGGTAATCACCTAATAAATTTTGGACAAAATAGCCAGAAGGAGGTAAATTCCAAATGCATGTTCAATTATATTACATTTTCGGGTTTTTCCTATGTCATCACTGACACGCAGATGATAACAACTGATTATGTTATATTAATAATGGTTCTCAAAATATCTAACACAATTCCTGTATGAATACTAACCATTATGAACAATGAACACTGATTGAAGATAGGGGCGTAAAAACTGCATTTGTTTCTTGTCCAAAAGGACATTATAGTTCTTTGTTTTAGTAGCCTAGCAAATCCGACTTTTTGTATAGTTCTATAAAATGCTTACAAAACTTGAGGATTAGTTTTTTCACAGCCAAAAATTACTCAATCTAAATAACAAATTATCTAGAAAAGGTATTTTAACTAACTGAGATGCGCATATCATAAGAGCTTCTTCAAAAGGAGCGCTGCAGGTCTAAATCTAATAATATTCACCAGTTAATGAACTGCTAAATTAATAAAGAATGAATCTTTTAAGAACAAAAACCATTGTTTAATTTCTATTTTCGCATGCAGCATCGTAAATGGATGTATCGGTCATTGCTCTTGAAGAACAACCCCATCGAAATCATCATGGTATTGCATTAAGCATCATCTTGTTTAGAAAGGATCTAATTTTATTCACAAGTCCAAAATGTAAAATTTATAGAAAATCAACATTGGCGGTTTTATAGGCTAATGCTTAATTCTTTTTCCATAATAGTTGAACACTTGTGTGTAAGAAAACACCTAATAAAAAAGAAAAATTCCATATTGTACCACACACTGATTACGCACTTTGAACCAGTTTAAGTTGTTGATTGGAGAGGATTTCGGAATTAAAATAAAAAAGTCCTTTAAACTTAGGTTCAATTTTCAACTGTTACGCATGTACCTACTAGAAGGGGTTAAAAATAGCTTTTTGTCATTTTACTGAAAACTAGAAAAGGATATTAAAATGAAAATTGGCAGTTTTTTTCTACCAATAGAAGGATTTATTTATATTTTTTTTATTTTTGAGTATGAGTTGGAGGGTATGAAATTAGCAACCCATAATGCATTTTCTTTCTCTTTCACAAAAGTTATTAATTTTAAAAGGGGGCTTTTGAGTAAGTACATATTTTTTATGACCAAATTCTTGTTAAGAAGTGCTAATAAAAACATTTATAGGGGTTGCTAATTTCAAACTCTTAAAGCCATACGTAAAAATAAAAAATCATTTCACTATAAACCTTCTATTGGTAGAAAAGATTTGACAATTTTTATTTTAATATCGTTCTAGTTTTCAGTAAAATGACAAAAAGCTAATTTTAACCCCCCTCGTATATCTTCGTAACCGCTGAGAATTACACCTATATTTATGGGTCTTTTGTGGTGTATTTTGCTGTTATGAACATGTTCTCCAAATGTGGCCGTTTCCTCCCCAATAGCCTTGTATATCGAGTGATCAAATAAACAGTAAATCTAGTCTGCTGCAGCTTCATATAAACATAATGTAACATCAACCAGCTAGATTTGAAATTTATTTGAACACTTGTTATACATTATACACATAGCGTATTGTTTATCTTTTGATTAGGTATTCTAAGTATATCCGTGTGTCAATAGCATTAAATCTCTTGGAATACAATTTTGATGGGACTTTGATTATATGACCATAACAGTCGTTATTAAAGTAGTACGCATTTTCTATGGAGAATGAATAAACCAGGGTAATTGTTCAAGGTTCCAGCCTTTGAATATATTATGTACTCTAGCCTTTCATTTTCACAATTTTCTTAAGAAATGTGTTACTTGGAATATACGGTAACAAGTGATATGCATATTAGTGAATTCCAACTGTAGGTTTTACCAACGATTCTTTTTAAGCTGAAATGCATATTTTCTGAAAGCTCTGGATTTAGAACGACTAATTCGGTGTTCATTAAATTAAATTCTCTCAACCCCCCCCCCCCCCCCCTTCTCAATCATTTCATTATATGTCAGATAAGAACAATTTGAAAGGAACTTACATAGAAATGGGCAGTGTTGGGTAAGATACTTTTCATTTATATCTAGATACAGATACAGGTAAATCTCAAAAATTAGGTCTAGGTAAAGATATAAGATACATCTTTCAAAAGGTATCTAGACAGATACATAATTTTCAAATGTATCTATATCCTTCCTAGGTAAATTATGTTTTCTAAAATTTTATGAAAAATAATCGCAGACTCACAATTTTACTGCCAAGACTGCAGCTACACGAGCTTTAGAATAACGGAAGTTGAAATAAATAAATAAGTTATTATTACTATTAGAAACTGTTAAGTACGGAGGGAATTTTCTATTAAGCACATTAATTATTAAAAACAAACAAAAGAAGTAAATAGAAAAAATAATATTTGTATCTTTAGATTATCGTCTAAACCTAAACTATCCAACACTATGTTATAAAAGCAACAAGTAGGTACTTTTGAATGTTTCACAAAATGTTTTTCAAAATTCCTTGAATTTTTAAAAAGCAACCTGGTACTGCGCTCTCATTTTTTATTAAAACGCCAAGCTATTTTATAAAATTCGCCTCCCAAACTCATAGGTTGTACAATGTACATCCATAAAATCACTTGGGTTAACACTCATGCTTTTTGCTAAATGTTTGTGTTTGTTAACATTTTCACAAATAGTATTTGGGTCAAAATGGAAAAAAAATTGAAGAAGGTAACACATTATTGTTGCTGTCGCCTGTCAAGCACAAGTCGGATTACGTCATAGATCAATCAGGTACCTAAGTTTCTGTATTAGTTTACAGCTCTTCCTAGTACTAAACAGGTACTTTTAAAATCGATATTTCGTCCAAGAATATGTGATATTTCATATTATAAAAGCAAAATATAATATTTTAATAGCATCTTTGGATATTTTCTTATTATATGTACAAGATAAACCGAAAAAGTATCTAGATACAGATATTAGATTTCTTGCTCCAATGTATCTAGATACAGATACTAGATCCTTGCACGGAATCTAGATCCAGGATCTAGATACTTGTATCTAGATACTACCCAACACTGGAAACGGGATAGACCTTTTTGTGAAAAACAGTTTAACAACTTCACCTCATTTCACATATTTTTCTATCTACGTACTATAGTTTCCGAGATTTCTCACTAAACTCAATATGTATAGACTGTTCGAAAATATGACTTATGTGACTTGTTTTAGACATATTCCCAAAGTCAAAGTATACATTACATAATCGTACATTGCATTCACATCATCATCATCATCATATTTAGTGTTCCATCTTTGGACGAACCCCTCCCCTAATTACTGCCACGCTACTCGATCCACCGCCTCTCTCTTCCACTGCGTTCTGGCGATTTTGTCAATGTCGTCTCACCAGACCTCGAACGATCTTCCACGTGATCGTTTCTCTTCGGTCTCAAGTCTGTCACTTTTCTACTCTATCCATCGTTTCGTCTCCTCATCAGATGCCCAGCTCACTGCCACTTTAGTCTAGCTATATATGTTACCACATTCAATTTCGGTCTATTTCTTATCCACACGTTAGTTTTTCTCTTATAATTTTATTCCAAGCGTGGACCTTCCCATGGGTCCCTGCCCTTAGCTTTTATAAATTTGTTTCTGTACATGACCATGTCTCTGTTGCATATGTGAATATGGGAGAGACATTGGTTGTATACCTTTGCTTTTAGATGTTGTGGGTACTGACTTAAATACGTCTTTCAATTTTCCGTATGTGGCCTAAGCCAATCTATTCAGTGACGTCGGTATTGCGTCATTGCGACTTGTCATCATTTTGACGTAATTTTCTGTGTAGCTTCGTGTAACTGAATTACTAGATTTTATAATTCTTACATGTTAGTTACTAATACTATTATATCGTCGTCAAATCGTAAGTGTGATAGACGTTCCCTGTCTCTGTTTAGTCCATGCTCAGTTGAGTGTCTTCAAGATTTCTTCTAATAGTTTCGTAAAACATCTGTGTGAGCGTGATGACGTCAACGATAATTTTTTTAAATAGAAATATTTTAAATAAGTTTAAGTAATTGATTTTTGTATACTGTCAAAAAATTATTTATCATGAGGATGAATTTAAAAAAAACGCAAAAACAAATAAGAAACTAACATTTGATTCCCAGTGATGGCATTTACCAAATTTACTTTTCGGTATCTATACAGATAGTCAAAAATTAATACCTGAACACAAACCTTAATAGTTGTAGTAAAAGATCTGTTGTAATTTTATAAATAATTTTGTTAACAGTATACAAAACTAAATTACTTAAACTTGTTGATATGGTTGGATAGATAATTAAAAGACCTTTCAAAGGAGGTATCGCATGACCCACATTTGTACTTAAAAAAAGCATCGATGACGTCATCACGCTAACACTGCAAAGTCACCGATTTACGAAATAATGAATTTATTCTTTTCATTTGCACCATACTGTATGTGGCCAGTTTTATCAAAGACTTCAAATGAGCGCAGGTTTCAACGGTGTTCAAAGTTTTCTCGAAATCGATGAAAACTATACAGGGTGTTAAAAAAATATACGGACAAACTTTTAGGGGTGGTAGGGGACATCAAAACAAACGTTTTTTGTTTTATACACTTTGTCCGAAAACGCTTCGTTTTCGAGATACAAGGTGTTAAATCTTGTAGAAAAAAACGCTTTAGCCGATTTTAATGAAATTTTCACAGTTTGTTGGCAAGTTTATGGGGTATCTTTTGGATCTATTACAGTTGATACAGTAATTCCAGGGGCGCACTCACGGGGCAACCTGTTCGTGTTTTTGCATTAAAAAATAACACCCAGTGTTTTTTTTTGCAATTTTTAAACTTGTTTAAGATGAAACAACTAAAAGCACAACTTTTTGTCACCTGAGGGTTTTGCGTATCTTGCTTCGTTTTCGAGGAAAAAAATTGGGACAATTTTTTTACAACTTTTAGCACCCTGTATCTCGAATGTGAAGCGTTTTTGGACGTATGTTTATAAAACAAAAAATTTTTGTTTTGATGTCCCCTACCACCCCTAAAAGTTTGTCAGCATATTTTTTGAACTGGTACTGTATAACGGGTATATAAAAAAGAGGTAAGGATTGCTTTGAACATTTTTGGTAGCGCATCTTCTGCATATATTACATTTAGCTGAGAAACGAACCACGGCTAAACGTTAAAAGATGGTTTTGTTTTCACTGGGTAAGTAATGAACACAACCTCACAATAATTGAATTGTAACATTTCTGACTCTTAATCACAAATTGGAAGTTAAAGCCCCCTTGCTCTGTTGGCTGAAAGCGTCCAGCTTGTTCGTTGCTCTATTTGTTATTATTTTAGAAAATAATTTGTATAAATGGGACGGTAGCGATATAGGCTGGTAGTTTTTTATATGTTGTTCGTTTACTTTTTAAATATTAATACTACATTAGCGTTTTTGCATTGATGAGGTATTTCGTAGACGTCTACATCATGACTAAACAGTCTTTCTAGGTGTTTCAGAATTATGTTTTTATTTGCGGTGATTAATTCAATTACTATTCTATCTGCGCCTTCTGCTTTTTTGAGTTTCATCTGTTTCAGTGCCGTTTTTCTTTAGTATTTATATATAGATGGAATATCTTCTGTGTAATGCTTGGTACGCTGATCTTTTGTCCCTTGTATTATAGTCGGTTTTTGTATTTGAGATTCATTCGATATCTGATTATTTTTCCTGTATCAGTCTGTAGGCATGTCTCGGACACTGGTTCACTTCTATTTGGTCTCTCTTATGACATTTTCGTTAAATGCTTCTACGCCTACTCGCACCTATCTTTTGATCTTTTAACTGATTATTTTTAACTTTGTAGGTGTCATTTTTAATTTCTCATAGTTGTTTTTTCTTATTAGTGCTTTTGTTTCTTCTGTTAGATTACTACTGGTTTTTGTCTTGATTACATTTGTAAGCGTCTTCATTGTCGCTTGCCAATTGTTTTCTAGACGGAATTTTAAATGTTGCCCGTATATTTCTTCGTTATTAAGCAACTGTGATAACTGATTTTCTTATACTTCTAATATGGATGACGTATCGGCTTTGCATTGCATTCTTATGATAAATATTTACAATTTCTGAGTTCTGTTGGCTTGGATAAGTAGTAACTGACGCTATACATGTACTAAAATTTTAATTTGCCGAGAACCCTGAAAATATTAAATCCACTCACGTGTATTATGGCGTAGGCATAAATAATAAAATCACATTGAAACCTTGCGTTTCTCAACTTTGAAATGTTATCGAAATAAAAATCTGAGCTCATTAAGTCAACATTAAGCATTTATGAAGATAAGGTTCTAATTAATGCATGAATACAGTCTCGCGGGGTTTTTTCCCGAGTATTAGAGATTTGAAGCTAATGTGGAGATCTTTGATTGAACTGGCAACTGGCGGGCAAGCAGCACCATCGTGATAAAGTTGGCACAATAATGAGCACCGTCTGGGAGCTGTCAGACGTCTTGTGCTGCTGTCCTATCTGGAAGATAGTCAGCGACTATCTTATTCCACCACGGCTCCTTTAATGAGGCCACCTTGCTCAGCCTATACCTTAACGCATTATCAGCACGTAGACAGGACAAAAAAGGGAGGCCAGCGATGAGCCCGCCTCTGCCAGGATAACTTTGCCACCTTGGCTCTAAGAAGTTAATCGTAGACTGTGGTTATGATTTGTTTTGCTGCAGAACTAATTGCCTGTCTCGTGTAAATGATGGTTCTGTTTCTTGTTCGAACTGATTGAGACGTTGTTTTGCCTTATTATGAGACCTGCGACGAGTTTCTTTCTGTCCATAATTAATCTCAGCTCAGCTTCCGATTGTCGTGCCTTTCCGTTTCACTGTGCCTTTTTATTTTAGCTACTTGTAAAATTTATCTAGGAAAAATCTAGCCGACACGGTTATGGACGGGCATCGAGAAGTGTCGGTGGGATACCTCCCGACGAAATCTCAACAGGCTTTCTTCCTTATCAGATTTCTGAAAAGGCCTCGACCAATTAACATAATTATAATTATTCTCGAGTGTCAAGAGTGTCACAGTGATTACGCATCTTGTTTAGTGAATCAGACCGAGGTAAACTAACAAGGCTGTCCACACCTGCTGCACTCCTTATCAATCTGCAATCGTAACTCGTACTCGTTAACTCGAACATTGCACCTTGGCTCAGCGTTAAAATTGTCTTATCTTCGTCCGGCAACTTCATAAATCTAGGTCTGCCTCTTGATGTCCCAAAATAACATCTGCGATCCCAAGATATCGGGGGACGATTCGTCTTCTTTGACACTTGCGTTTAGCCCTGGGTGTGAACTAAACCCAATCTTGTTTCATTTTCGCTCGATTCCAAAATTTATGAATTATTTATATTGCGAAACTCGACTCACTAAGGCGGGCGTGATGTGCCAAAGCTTGATCGATTGAAATTGCCCGAAATCGAGTGTGGGCTAAAACTAATAATCTGATTCGGTAAATCGGGAAGATTTCGACTGACTGTGTCCTTTTTGTAAGGTCGGATATCTACTAATGTGCTGATTGGTAAAACGGTATAGTCATATTGTAACATAAGTTATATCCTATATGCCGGATTGAAAATGATCACCCGGTATACTTAGCTAGTCTTCGTTATTACACGATTGAATTTTTCATTTAGAAAGATAAAATTTAAGCATAGTAGATTACAAACTTTTTACTTTGTTTATTTCTCACAATCCTATTTTTAATATAAGTTATATTGTCAGAACGCATTTTGGGGCGTTTTGCAAGTAGAGAAATTACTCCAGGGAAATATGTATTAAAGATACATACAGAGTGTCTCGCGAAGTTCTCCCGGCACTTAAGGAGCATGTTCTTGAGATAATTTCAAGCAAAAAAGTTCATATGAACATGTGTCCTAGTCTCAGTATTGGATTGGTCGAGGTGGGCCACACAGTTGGCCGGCCAGATATCCAGATCTAAATACTCTAGATTACAACATATGGGGTTGGATGAAGGAGTTGGTTAACGAAGTGAAAGTAGAAACATGCGAGGTTTTAATCCAGGGAATTTTGGACGCTGCAGCATAAATAAAAGACAGCCATGCTAAGGTAATGAATGGAACGCGTGGTATTCACAGGCGTGCGGCTAAATGCATTGAAGTAGGAGATGGAATTTTTGAACATCTATGACTACATTCTTTTAAATTATTAGTCTGCAGTCATTTATTTTGTTATTTTCGATTCCATTGAAATAAAAATTATTTAAGATTAATTTAGTTTGAAATGTGAATAGCTCAATAAATGCTGAGAATAGGACACACGTTCATATGAACTTTTTTGCTTGAAATGTTCTCAAAAACATGCTCCTTAAGTGCCGGGAGAACTTCGCGACACATCCTGTATGCACATACAAATGCCGACTTTAAGTAAAGTCCCTTCACAAATGGTCGTGAAACAGTACAGCAGTTCCGATATTTCTAAAATCGGTTGCAGTATCGTTTTGTTTGTATTAAAATATTGTCCCAAAACCTCTAAAATGGTTTGCCATTGTTAAAATGTCACTTCAAATATTAAATTTGCAGCGAAAACGTTTCAAAATGTTTTCATTCAGAACAAAAGTCTGCAATAAAAAGATACTATTCCATTAAAAAAAAAATACAAAGTTAATCCGTACAAAGCTCAGTAGTTTTAACTGCCGCGCAATGGAAACAAAAGAGTACTTATTAGAATAGGTATTAAACAGATTATTAAAGTTGGCAACACCGCTTCTCAAGTTTGTTGTTTTCTGTAGCTAATGTCAAATTCAAATTGAAATGTCAAACTAACTTGATAGTAATTATTATTGTTGCACATAATTATAACTATTAGATACTCAACTTTATTGAAAAAGCATTTTACATCGAACGAAACTAAGCATGATCTTTTTCAAGGTATGCACTGGGGGTTATCTATTCTTGTTTGGCAGTTTGTTCTAAATGTGTCTCCGCTACCGCTACCTGCTGTAGTTCATTTTCTCGATCGCGCGGTACATCTTATGTTGTTATTGGTCCTGTCTAAGTATTGTGATTTTGATATACAGGGTGTTGCAAAAATGGTGGATTCACTCAATGTTCTGTTAGTAGAAGGCACTTCCTGAGTAGGAAAATAATAATTAAAAAACTTTGTATTATATTTGAAGATTTAGCGAGGCTTTAATAACTTCAAAACTAATTAAATTAATTAAAAAATAGACAAGGCTACATGGTTGCCATGGATACAATACTTAATAAATAACTTTTATCTGCTCCAGTTGTATAAGTAACTCATTACGTCACTCATTTGACATTATTTCCGTTAGGTAATGAAGCTCATTACACCGCTCAGTTATGTAATGGCTTCATTACCTAACTAAGTGGTATAATGGCTTCATTGCCTAACTGAAATAGTGTCAAATGAATGACATAATGACATTTACCTACTACGTGTAAAATATTTTTGAAAATGTGTGCTTACATAACTCCTGCTACGCACTCGTTTGTATAATGATGCTCTTATCCCACTTGTATAGTAAATAGCTATTATACAACTTATTTGGAGTTAAGTTAAGTAGCACAGTCTTGTAATCCATCTAAACTACTTGAACTTTTGCTTAAAATATGTTTCCATATTTATTTAAAAACTGGACATATTTCTAGTGGAAGGGTTAGTTGTGTCACATTCCTAAACTCTGGTGACATTTCATCGAATTGATACATTTATTAACAAAGCCCTAACAACTTTTTACAACATCAAACAAACACTGTCATTCGACATACAGTAGTAAACTGCAAAAGCACACTGAAAGTTGATTTAAAAATTTTACATGAAAGCAATATCAAGAAACAATTCACGGTAAAATTTTCAGTTTGGGATAAGTCTCATCTCTCGTATTTAAAATTCTGAATTTTTAAATAGTATTTAGTGAACAAATACTTATATTTTGTAAGATTTGTAGTTTGTTACAGATTTTTTTTTCCTAAATCTTCATCAATAAGTTTTCAGTTATTTACGATGACTATTGGTTGAAAAGATATATGGCATGGTGGTGGCTAAACTATTGACATTAACTCTTGTGACTGTTATATTTGACCAAGTCGCTTGCATTTTTTCATATTCGGATCTCTAACAGCGTTTCTGTAAAAATATGCATCATATTCGTTAACTAATGAATTCATTGCACTACTATCAATAAGAGCAAAATAATTAGTATTTCCGAATGTAAGCTTAATAAACGGTAATTTTTGTTAGCTGAAGTACTATTCTTTCATAATGCTGTACGATATCTTAACATTATTTTTCAATATAACCTCATCCCCAGCTTTTTTAAATGCTTCTGTAGTTCCTTCACTTTGTTTCTGATGCTACGCTTAATTATCTTCTTTGTCTTTTCTTTGTACTGGCTTCGTTGAAATTTTAATCCCAACTCTGAACCAGTTTGTTTATTTTCTTAGGCATTTGATCGTAATTCTTGTTTGACATCATCTTTGACCTCTTGTTTATTTTATTTGTTTTCTTTTCCTGTCCCTTATATTAATTTTCGAATATTTTGGTTAGTTACATTTAAAACTGATCTAAATTCTTCTTTTAAAATTTATATCCAATTTTCTACATACTGTTGATTTTGATGTTCCTCTCTCTTCTCCATTTGACTTTAATTGTTCTTTTAGCTCTTATATATTTTTTCTAACGAGTTCTGCATATTCTTATTTAACTGTTGCATATTCTTGTCTAATTTTGAGTTTGATTCTAGCAGCGACTCGTGTATATCGTTTTTGTAACGACATAATATGCGTTTCTTTAAACATTTTTATAATTTGTCCTGTGTATATTTGTTTTTTTTCTTCTTTCTTTTTGAGTTCTGGTTGATATCATTTTTCCATTTCTTGTTCTGATGCACCCACCTCAGCTTTTTATTTTATTTTCTTTTTCTTTTCCTTGTCTTTTTCTCCTTTTATACTCTTCTCAATTTCCTCGTGTCCTTATCTGCCATATCTTATCTTTGTTGATTCTCAAATATAGCAACACATATGTCAAAATAAATGTTTTACTACAATCTATAGAAAATATTACCCTTTAAATAATAATCAATCAATAATATTCTTTATTTTGTTTATAATAATTGACCAACCATGTATTTATAATTAAATAAATTACCTTCTGTACTTTAATTTTATTATCTCAGATTTAATTTAATTATTTCAATGTAGTTGCAATAAATAAGTGTCTTGCTATTATTTTACCATCAAAATAGTTTATATACCAATATTAACTTTCAATATTAAAATATACCCTATATTATTTGATACCATTTGCATCAATAACTACTTTTGCTTATTCATTTAATATACCAATTTTATAATGGCCCACTTTGACATCAACAATTATTTTAATCTGCCAATTTTGCAATTTGCACCACGTTGACAGCACCACTTATTATTATTATTGTAAAAACGTGTATCGTAGTTGATATATATATTGGAAGAACGCAAGCAACAAGTAAGTGTTTCGTCTATAAGTTGTCACTTGTACTATCTTATATTACCGATAATTATCTCGAGCTCACGGATGCTTTGGCAGAAAGAACGAATTTAATTATTCCCACTACAAAAATAGCCTCACACTATTGATATTCGAATATGTAGGACAATATTCTAATAAATATACCGAAAACCATGTATTTGAAAACATTTATAGAAGAAAACAAATAGAATACGGAAATTGCATACGATTAAGCTAAAGATCTAAACTATAAAAAGTTAATTTGCGTAAAAGGATTGCACTATATCTCCAAACTTGATAAATATGTAGAAATTGTTAACCTTGCCAATTAGTAGATATTGCTAAATATTTAAATTAACCCGGAAAATTTATTTCAATAACTTTACAGCATGCCCTGTATGTAAATATGCGGTTCATCGATACAGTAACATCTACTTATTTGATTAATCTTCTAATCTGCCTCCCTCAAGGAAATGTAGCTTAATTTCTTAAAAATTGTTTATTAAACGTATAAAACAAGTACTATTTTCAATTATTATTGGTAATAGTTTTGTACTTTTGTTTTATACAAGTAACTTTCGTGTTCAATGATACCATTAAAAACGACGTTCCTCCCGAAAAGGGCTTGCACGCCACTGGCGCAGAGGTAGGCGACAAAGCTGATAAAACGCATGTTTAAAGCAACAAATTACGGGGAATGCATTTAAAGTATATGCAGGTGGCTGCATATGCGGCCGCAGTGCATAATCCGTTGCAGGGCCGTAACTCAAAGATCCGGCCATTACTTTCCTCGTACAATTACGTGGTCTGGGAAAAGAGTTCGCATCGAGATCAGCATAGCTACAATAGCTATTTGTAAATAGCGACTGGACCAAGATGGTAACGCAGATAGGTAATCTCGCTGCTGCAGGCTACACTAAAAAATCAAAGCCCCTTATGGCGGTGTGGCCATTGTATGCTAAGAGAGGAGGACAATTAGAGTTGTGTCGCTCGGTGTGTTTGTGCACGCCACTGCCATCTAAATCGCCTCAATATGTTACACTTGTTATTGCTTTTACCTTCAAATGCCAAAGCAACGCACGCAGATTTCCTTTTACTTTTACTACCGCCGCGCAGTTAACGCCGTCATATTAAGGAGAAATGTGGAAAAATTGGTTATCTCCAGCAGAAAACACGATTTTGCTGTCGTGAGAGATAATTTTACAAATAATGGTAATGATATTTTATTTTTAAGAATTGATAAAGTTTATGTTCGTATAATTAATGACAAAGCAATTATGTTTTTCTGGGTATTATATATATGTGGACGATACCAAGAAACAGTAATTTGTACCTTGCACTTAATATTATATCTTCGTCACGTTTTTTTTTCTAAAATACATATTTTCTACATTAACCAATATTTTTTTAGTCTGATTCTGATGTGCTGTCCCAACTCACTCAAAAATCTTCATCTTCTTCTATGTAGTTTGAGCCTTAAGGCTTTTAAGCTTCCAGTTCTTGTTGTGATGTTGATTACCAACTTTTCTTCCAACATTTGTGCTTATATGGTTTTCCATTTCAAGCTGTTCGTACTATTCTGTCTGTATCTATTCTGTCTATATGTTTATTCCAACCATATCGTTTCTATTCCATATTTTATCATTCCTGATGCATGTAAAATATTCCTAGCCGTATGTGACTTTGCTGAGTTTTGGTGGAACTATATGTCTTTGCTGATTTATATATCCAGAATATCCGGTGACCACATTTCCTTCTTCATCTTCATAGAATTGTAATTCCAAGATAGCAAAAGCCCATGTGACAAAATTGTCAGCTTTCAACTGCGCAGTGGCTGGTGGTGTTGATTCTTCGTTGAACCAGTAACTGCGATTTTACTTATTCATGAATTCAAGTAAATGAAAATGGGCATTATCAAATAATATCAATTTTATAATGATATGTTGCATCACCATACTTCAAACATCTTCATTAATGCATTACGTCTGATGCACTGAGTAGAACCAGCTTCTCTAAAATATTATTAGAAACACGTCACGTCGCCGGCGCCTTATGAGGACTAACCGAGACGAGTGGACTTCTGGAAACCTCCCCCACATCTTAATCGCAATGCATTATTATATCGGCATGGGGGCTGTCTTTTACATTTTACCACTTAACAATACATTTTACATTTAACTTTTGTTGTGAATATTTTACATTAACATAACATAACATTGCACTTTACCTTCGCTGCTCTAGACTCTGTATCTTGTTTCGCTATCACATCTCAGTTTTCTTTGCTGTTCACCATAAGATCTATTAAGTTATGTGGCTCAATTTCTTCTCTGGTTGTAAGTTCTTTTCTCAGTCTTTCTGTGTCACATCTCAAGCATCTGAAGATTGTGTGCTCTGGGTTGTCCTCATTGTCGCAGAACCAGCATTGACTGAGCTCTTCCTAGGTAGTTTTCGCTAGATATGTCCCGTGCCATCCGTGTCCTGTAAGGCATTGCGATAATTTAACCTTCCATGTTTCCTATTTGTCAATTTTTAACCATCTGCAATTAGACACTTGGTCAAGCCTGCTGTCATTTAGCGTTTAACCCATCTTCTCCGCCATTTCGCCATCATGTCAGCTCTTATTTCCTTCTTATTCCTGGCATCTTCTTTATCATGAATGATGATACGTTCTTCTATCATCAAGTCAATGGCCTTTCACCACTTGCAAATTCTCGGTAGAGGCTCTTCCGTAGGTCCGTCCTATTCTTATCATGGCTGTTCTTTGTATTCTTTTTAATATTTACGGTTTTTCTTACTCTTGCTGATATCTCCCCATATATGAGCCGCCCAACTATTCCTTTTTCTGAGGTTCGGATCTCTATTGTTAGGCATTAACCTGCCTAGTTACCCCACCACCTTTTCAGCCTTGTTTCCAATGTAGTGTACATGGTTGCAATTCTTGTATCGTCGATTTTGATTTGAAGATCTCCAACTTTTCTTCTTGTTACTGGCGCTAATGTTTCTGTTTTATTAGGGAGTTTCATATGTTTGGACTTAATCCATTCATTTAGTTTGTTTAGGGCTCTTTTTGTGTTTTTAAGTTCCTCTTCTGAACTCTAGTAACGATAGCGATGTCATCCGCCTATGCCACACATATGTAACAACTTATGGCAGAGGTGTCTTTAGAATCTTGGTGTAATAGATTTTCCAAAAAGGGGCCCTAGCGGTGATACTTGGGGAACTCCTGCAATTTTCATTTCCAATGCTTCCGATCTATCGGTTTTCTATCTGTAAATAACAGCAGTTATGCTTATTCATCAATTCAAGTAAATGAAAATGTGTGTGGTATCAAACAATATAATCAATTGTTTACAGATATTCCGCATAACATCACTTAAATATCTTCGTTAATGCATCACTTCTGATGTATTGAGCAGAAACAGGTTCTGTAAAATATTCTTAGCTATATGTGGCCACTACAACGATGCAATAGTGTCCAGAATATACATCAGATATTTTCTTCTTGATATTTACAGTGTATGACTGCAATATTTTAAAAACGAATGCGCCAGGGAAAATCGGCAGCTTTAAATTGGGCGATGGCAGCTGATGAAACTACAACGATTATTTGATGAACCGGTAACTGAATTTTTACTTGCTCACTAATGCAAATAAATGAAAATGTTTCTTGGCCAAAATAATTACTTTCTATTCTCCATTACCCTATGTAGCAAACAATTAATGTTTTATTTCTAATTAAGCAGAATCAGGTTCTTAATCGCATCTGATCTATGGGCCTTGCTCCGTCTTGCTGAAATTATACATCTTTGACAGTTTCTAATACATGCTCCACTTCCTAACAAATCCCAGAATAATACAGTATGTATAATTGTATACAGAATGTATCTTAACCCTACTTCCTTCTTCATCTTCACAGAAGTCAGCTTTGACCTGTGCGGTGGTTGCTGGTAAATTCAGGTAATTTTGTGTAAACCATTAACGGCAATTTTGATTATACACGAATTCTTCTTCTTCGTCTTCTTCTTAATATAGGCTGTCTTTCCCAGACAAAGTGCGCGGTTTTATAAGCTTTCTTCGGCCGCGGCCTGGGAAGGTGGCTAGCCTATTCCCTTGAATTAGGAAGAATGCCCTTTTCAGGGATCACGACCACCGAAGGTATATTGATGTTACCAATGTCCGTGTGTAGGACTGGAACCCACAACCTGTCTACTGCAAATGCAAGCACTTTACCAGCCGGCCACACGCTCTCTCCTACACGAATTTAGATAAATAAAACCGCGTCTTTTCAAGCGTAATACATTTTTTGGTTGATCCAAACGCTGCTTGATAAACAATTTTCAATGCCGCATGGAATTTATAAAAGAAGGGATAGCAAACTATACATTCTAGTAAACCACTCTGTGTTTACATTAAAACAAGCTAGAAATGAGTTGCGAGTAATTTGTAGATCTCGTTGTCGTTAATTATTTATTTAATTTTAACCAACAGGTAGCGCGCCATGGATAGAAGTAAATGTAATGCTTTTTGCCTATATTTTTAATATTATTTATATTGTTATAACATGAATATGAATAATACATAATAAATTAAATTTCCATAGAACTTTTTCATGTAAATTTACATTACAAGATCAGTACTTCGGCAGAATATCGATGAAAAAGTTTGTGATATTCAACGCGAAAGGCTGTAAATAAATATATTACATACTTTACATACAACTCTAGAAAGGAACCATCACCTATGGGATTGGAGAGGGGGTTATACAGTTCTCTATTTCATGAATTAGATTTCTATTAGTAAAAATAACTAAAAACAAAATTCTAGTAGAAGTACAAAGCCTTGTACATGTATCACAAATTTTACATCTCCGTAGTATTTAAAAGAGCTCAAAATTATATAGAGACACGACGCATTTTATTTTAGTCGTACTTTTAGAGGCCTTACTAGTCACAGCTAGCAGATCAGGGCAAGCACACGCAGATAGCTGAGACTGAGCTAATAATAACACACTGTAATTAAAATTAGCCGCATCTACTTATCACTTCTGGATTGGTTATCATAGCAGCAGCATAAGGTTCTTGTGATGTTCAACCACTCAAGAGTTGCAGATCGTCGGCGCCATTTCGCTATTAGAAAACGAGCAGAGTTAAGAAACACTTGATTGTTATCAGCGTAATTAACATGAGGGTCTGTCTAAATACAAACCAGATTAAATGCAAAAACATTTAATCGAGTGCGTGTAGCTGACGGGGAACTTACGAAATAAAAATGAGCTAATTTTTTGGACATTATGATTTAATACGTTTTCTAATAGTGTAAGTGTGACCTTACATACACGAATCAAAGAAATTTTGTATACACAGTCATAAAGCCCAAAAGGGTGCCAGGATTTGACAATGCAAATAATTTGGTGCATGGTAGAAGTCATGGTTTAGCCGCTGTTTGAAAGCACCCTATGTGCATTTATGTAACTTTTTATACGTCGATACAATCTCCCCATTTAAAAAATTAAAATTAGTATTTAATGTTTTAGTGACAATTATATTAAAAAGGGAAAGAACCAAATGCAACAGGGAATTTCCATATGAAAATATAAACTTAAACGTACCGATTCAATTATTCTGTTTTGACAACTTTGATCACATGGTAATTTGCTTTCAAAGTCTTCTCTAGTCCGGATTATTCCTAATCATTGGAACTTAAGGCTGTGGGATAAACCAGATACAAGACTTCGGTATTTTCTCGGCCCAGATCCGGTCCGTTTAATCGAGTCAGAAATCAAAGTAACAGGAACATGATTAAGTACGAAGCAGATAAAGCCCCAGCAGCTGGTTTATGTATATGGATGACTTCAGTAAGCACAACAATAGAAATATTAGTCGCTTAGCCTCCAATATGACAGACTAATGCTGGATTGCCTCGGGGTTTAATCCAGCATAAGAAAGATGTGGTGGAAGGAACAAGAGTGCGTGTTAATAACAGTGTGGTAGCGACACGCTGCGCTAATAGCCGCTACTGGTTTGACCGCCCACTGCCTCAGGACACGCACACACACACATACGGACGTTAGTATCTGTCAGTTGACTGAGCTTTTAGTTTAATAAGTCGCCGTGGGAAGGATTTATATCCTCATATGCAGTTCCCTTTGTTTCGAGCATGTAATTCGTAATATTGCTAAATAGAAGTTAGTGTTGTGATAATGGAGCTGGGGCCCCCAGTCTCCAAGAGTAATAATCAATATAAACAAAATTTTATTAAAATCATATACAGTTTTTTTTCATCTGTTATTGTAAGGATTATGAAATAATAATTATATAAAAAAGCGTTATTTCTCATACAGGTAAAAATAATTAATCACATACTAAAAAGGCAATGGAAGATCGAATGTTTCCCATAAAAAATACGTTCAAAATTTACAACAATGTGATTTATGTCAAATAACAACTTCTGTGAGCTCCAGCTTCGCCAACAAAAGTTAGTGGTGAAACGTATAAAAGCCGTTTGTCAGTTTTGAGGTGCACAATATTCCTATCGACACCTTATTATTCAACATAATATAACGTGACAACAAAGCAAATCAATAATAATACATTAGTAGGAACCACATGCTCTACGAACACCAAATTTAAGATCTATTTTGTTCGCGAAATCTTTAAAAAAATTCAAAACCGAGAATACTAGTCATCTTGTTGACTAGTAGAATGGGTCTACGATTTTCATTGCATTTAAAGTGTTTTTGAGGATTATTGCGTTATGGAGAGGAGCTCCGTCGTGTTGAAACTTCATTTCACGACATATTATTTTTAGGTCTATACAATTCCAATAATTTACGAAGCATTTGGTAGTTCAATCTCTTATATCTATCTTGTTTCAGATAGGAATAATGTAATAGTTTATTTGTTTAGATTTTTTTAAATTTATTATTTTTTCTTCTTTGGCTCATGTGTCACTCTAGTGAGGAAAGCGCCCAGATTTGAATGACTTTTTTCTATTATTTCTATTATTTTCTTGGCAGGTCTTTCAACTCATGCTAGTTAGGTGTGCCCCATTTTTTTGATATTTTGTGCTTATAATTCATCCACCTGGATGATTCTTACTTGATTATTACCGGGTAGCCATAAATATCTGAGATCCCGGTAGCCATGGAATTAGCTACTTATAAATGTTGGTTAACATTATATTTCAATTATAATAAGTATTGGTATGTAATGTAATAAAATGCAAGGTTATTGACACCATTTCTTAAATATGACTCGATTATAAAAAAATTCCTGTTCTAACTCCATTACTTATTGCAATCTGTAATAATTTTTGACAGATAAGAATTTTAGTTGTGATGACATTAATGACATTTAGTTGGATTCATCACTTTAATAAAGCGGTGTTGATTCCAAAGGTAATGTGATATCAGATATTTACGGCCACCCGGTATAAACGTGTATATAATACTTCATGACTTTAGTGTCTGCAATCTACCACCGCTGATGCTACGAAGTTACCTATGAATCCAACAGCAAAAATGGCCTTTGATCAGAAATGAAATCATATTCATTCATTTGTGGTGTCATTTCGTTAAAATATCTAGCTGTGCAGGTGGTTTCCTATCATTTCAATAAGAGATCTAATCGTCCCAGACACACGAATGCGTTTGCTGAATCATAATTGATTTAAACATTAAAAATGCCATCTGAAATCAGATTCTATCTACAGTACCGGTTTTTGTAATATTTTTTTATGCCATAGAAAATATAAAACAATATTACAAAGTTCAATTAATTATTTTAAGATATTACATGTGTTACAATGACACATGTAGATAACTAGTTCGAGATGATATAGTACATCTAAAAATCTAAACTTTCTACGATAAATTTATATAAATGCCTGTTTTAAAGCACTGTCTACTGCAGCGGGAATTTACATTTTTAGCTTTGGTATACACTACACCATTACAGAATAGAACAATTTTTGTGGATCTGTGTAAAAAGCTTAAAAAGCTGGAATGAAAATAACACTACTATCAGTATCAAGTACTCATAAAAAACTTATACCTAGTGTCCACTCTCAAAGTCGAGCATAGGCAATTAACATTGTGTATTCGATTTTTTAGTCATTTGCCATTATTTCTATACTACATAATTAATTATTATTAGGAAGGTGATCGTCATGCTTTTAGCGGAGATGCCTTGATATGAAGCAATAAAACTAAATAGTCTTCTCCACGAACATTTAATGTAAAATTTTGGTTGGCGACATGTTTCGAAACCAAACTGGTTTCATCATCAGGCCATAATGATCATCTACAGAGGAATATGGTTAACAATGATATATGTAATAAAGCAAACCACTTACTGCTATTAGTAGTCGAAGCACATGTTGAAAGTGAGGTTAAAATTTTAAAAATTGTAAACGTGATAGAAAAAGGTTTTAAAAAACACACCACATAGAGGAGTAACTAATTAACTACAAACTACATTATAAAAATCGTTGTACTGGTTAATACATAAAAATTAAAATTTGCAAAAAAATTAAATATTATTATTATTGGTATCATTTGATGCGCAATAATTTTGTTTCTATTAGTGCCTTTCCTGTAAGTTGAATTACGTAGGAGGAATCAGCAAAAAACGTTCAATATATGTTAAATTCCTATGTTCGAGTTTGAGAATAGACACCCAATATATAAATATCTCGCAATTTTTTTATTTATTTTATAAGAATACTGTACAGATACCATCCTCATTTTATTGATTGCTTCAAACTGAATATTTTATTTATAGACGATTGTTGTTCACATTTCTAGGGCTATTATTGAATTCCTTTTTACCCCAAGTAAGGGTAGGGAATAAATATGTCAGCTATAATGCAAAGATAGCAACTATGATGGTGTTGCAGTTCCGCAATAAGTGTCCGACATGACCATCCAATTAAATTGGATTGTGGAGTATATGTCGTCAATTTGCTTCTACGAATGGTCTCCTATTGACGGAAAACGTTGTGCATATCAACGAAAGCAAGACAACATAATTATCTTTTACAGAATCCACGCATTTAAAGTTGTTCAGGATTTACTTGAAGCAATTTGACTAACGTTCTTAAACTTAAATGCCACTGTTAAAGTATTTTTTCCCGGTTTATTGTCGTTTTTTAAAACTAATCAGGAAATATAATATATTACTTCATATTCTGATTTTCGAAAATTCAACACGAAGAATGGCATTCTCTAACATTATAAGAACAGATGATATTTTTGGTAAATGTGATAGAGTTTTGCAGTTTTTACGTCCAAAAATAATAGGTTTTATATAGGCTTCTTCATCTCGTTGTATAACTAACTCAATAATGTTTAAAAAATGATGATTAATATTTTTAGAAATGGACGAAATATCTAGTATATGTAGCGTCATAAGATGATGGTGATGATGATGATTATAACATTTACTAGCTTAACCCGCCCGTTATAAGACGGACTTTGTCCTCCTTTGTCTATCACCTTTAACTTATCTTTTTCTACCACTTTAAAATTCTTTCTTCGAGGCTAGTAGTGCACTCACCCTTCGGATCATTTTCCAGTCTGCCGTCTGCACGAAACAGTCAAACGAAACCTCTAAAAGTGTGAACTGTGAAAAAGTATTGTAGATTCTAAACTATGCTCTCAGAAGAAATATTATTTTTAGTAAGACGCTTTCCCACTCGGCCAGGAACTCTACGTAACACGCAGGCGGATCGTTGTATAATAAACTGGACGTGACGACGTAAGGAACTAAACCCGATCGCGGCCGAAGCAAGGCCGATCGATGACGATCTAGCGTGACGAATGCACGCAGCTTCACTTGCTTTTACACACTTATATGATTTTATGCTCGTAGTATAGTTCCATATCTTTAACTTTAATTTTAATGAAAATGAACATACGAAATACTATTGTATATGAAGAAAATTTAAATCAATTTATATTCAAATAGTAGTATACTACCAATCTAGTCTCTATCTTTTTCCTGCTTCATTGGAAACAAGGAACATGCATAAATCAGTTATTTTTACTAAAAACGGCAAATGCTCCATTGTAAACTCGCATTATGCGTTAATATAAATATCTCTATTTGGACGAATATCTTGGAATATCATTTCTTCTGCAGTACGATATGATTTTCTTCCGCAATTTGTGTGATAATTGTCTGATTTGGAAAATCTTTTCTAATTTGGTGCTTTGGTTTATTGTATTTCAAATTTGTATGTACAATTTCAGCAATATTCTAATCACTTTTTTCATGATGTCTTTGGAACTATACTAGACGGTATACTTATTCAACCAAGGTTTATATGAAATTATTGTACGCACAAATATGTTGTAAATTTATTGGCCAGTAGGGAATATACTATTAGAGTGCCTGCTGAGAATATTCATGGGCGTTTAGCTAAAACACCACTTCCAATACATATAAACATAGTCAACACCAAAATGTTGAAAGACACAATATACATTCCAAGTACTGAAAGCAAGACCTAACTTATTTTCAAAAAAAAATTCTAATTGAAGGATGCAATTCTCACAATGTGAAAATTCATTTAATATTGAATTTCCATTCGGCTAATGTGGCGCTCCCAGAGGCCAAGCTTTAAAGTTCGTCTCTAGGAAGATGCATGTTTTTATGTGCCTGGACGAACTGATATATAGTGGATGCTAATTAAAGTTTGTTAAACAGTTCCACATAAGAGGTTTCTTCTGTAAAAGCAGCAAAATGAAAAACGATTCCCATTAACTGAGATATGAGATATGGACTATGAATGCATTTTCTGTGAGGATTAATCCAACAAAAAACGTTATCATTATTGAAGCGGTAGCTCTCGGTTATTATAAGGAGGGATGTCGGGGCATGGAGCCAGGTGATTAGTGACTTCCAGAGTGAGACAGACTAATGATTGAGCGTTATCGAGATATGTGCGACAGAATAAACTATACCCGCGTTATCTGCGCTGCCAGCGTCGCTCTGGCCTTTTAATCATCCCTTAACACATTTCTCACCTTATCTCCCTAAAAGCTTTAAAAAAGTTTCCCTGGAAAACTCGATAGCGCATAAAATGTCTGCAGATGACAGAGGTGTGCCCGCCGATTTAATGTGGATAGAATTCTCAGATCAATTTTAGATTTCAAACGATTTATAACTTCCTCTTGCACAGCAGCGGATCCTGATAACATCTATCGATCACGCTACATTAGCATAAGACATTGATTTATAATTATTCCGCGAATCTTTCGACAAACATCGACATATTAGCGCGCTTCCTTCGCGCAAAAAATGTTTCCTTCCTCTCCGGCTCCTAGGAATGCTTCGTTTTTAATTTTCGAATCTTGATTGGAATTATGAATCATCTATTCGCTTAGATAATCTATTAACATGTGAGTTTATTAGTTTTGTTATTGTATCATCAGTAATATGGATTAAGATGAACTGTATTAAAATGACCAACATGGCATGCTGTATTTGATTGATTTTTATTTTTGAATTGAAGTGATCAAAACGATGTAATCAATAGGAAGCTATAGTTATACTAATTTGTTAGCACTGTGATTGGGGGGGGGGGGATTCTTTTGCTATTTATTACTCATTTGGTTATAAAATAAAAAATAAATAGATTCGATGTTATTAGCTATTTTATACAGGATGATCATAAGTATGGTCATTAAATGTAAGGGTAGTTAGAGGATATCAAATAACACAACCTGACATAATAAACTATACATCAGAAATTAATAATAATCCCACAAAAAAATAAATATTAAATGCTTAACCTGATTGACCGTCACTGGAACGAATTTCTATAATAGCTATTTGTACAACAAGTGATAAAAGTGAATGTTTATGCACGAGTTTGCACACAATATGTTTTCTACGGCCTTAAATTTACTGTTATTAATCAATAAATGTCGATTTAACAAAACTTTGCATTTATGACAGTTATAATTTATGTCATAGTAAAGAAATGGCCTTGAAGCGCTGTTTCTGCAGCCGGTAGCTGTCAAAGTTAGTTGTCAAAAGTAATTATAAATGTACACATTTTACTTTATTCATTACATAATGCTTTAATTATTTTAAAAAACACTACCTCTAACGAAAGAAGTAGCTAGAATAACTTTATAACCTCACTTCCAGTTCGAAATTCTAAATTCAACACCAGCTGTTTACTTTATAACGCATGTGCTAAAAGTAAACATCTGATTTTAATTTTAACACGCTGAATTATAAAACGTCATTTTTAGTGAAAAAAGCTAACGCTAAAAAGCCTATTTTAGTAGTGGTCGTAGAAAAACATAATTTCGGGTGATTTCGCACAGGTGGTTGCGATAAGACCGAATCTGGATAAAATGCAGAAGTAAAAAACAGTTGTTTGGGGATATTTAGAAAAACGGTTAATGTACTCTTAATGGGATTTTGGTGTTAGCCAGTGGTTCTCAGACGTTTGGACCAAGCCCTAATGTGAGTTGTTTTGTACTTTTGCTGAGGGTGATATATACCTACTCTGTTCACTATGGTCCCGGATTATCAAAAATGACGTTTTATGGCAGCACTGTTGAATTCCTATTGGTTTTTTTGTTACTACTAGGTTGGACAACGCAAAAGCGTAATTATGAAAATTTGGGTTTTTGTTACCTGGCAACTTTTATTTATTTTTGCTCAAGTCAGTTCGAAATATAACCTATAATTTATAGTTTTGACATTAGTAGCTTTATTAATTGTTTCTAGTTACCCATAGCTTGACTTAAAAGTATTAACCATGGTATAAACTATAAAGGATTGCTTTTACTTGGATTTTGACATTGACAATCCGGTACTAGAGTGAATAGAGTATACAGCCATTTAATTGTATTGACGACTGTATGTAAATAACGATTAGGACCGAAATATTTGTTTTTTCTTACAAGAGATAGATATCCTGTCGAAATTATGGTAGAAATGCATGTTCGTTTCTTTTCGTTGTATTTATTTTTGTTTGTTTTAACTTTTTTTAAACGTTGGTGATACTAGAGAAAAATAACAAAACAGTTGTATATTTCTTTACGAGTAAAGAGCAAATTCCACCATTTCTGTTGCTATCTTTAGTATTCACAAAAACATCATAAAGTGATTTTAATGAAAATTGATTACCTTTTCAATGAAAATAGTGCTAGTACAATGCATATATACGTACTAGTAAGTTTATACAAAATTTTAATTGTTGTCGATATTGTATTTGTTCATTTATTTTTTTTTAGTCTTCTTCATTTATTGTCAATCCATTGTTGGATATAACTAAGCCTTCAAGTTCATCCATCTTTAATTAATGTTTTATGGTAATAATAATTTCAGCTTTCAAGATTACGGGTAAAAACGTTATGAACGGCTTTAAGTTTTCAGTAAAAAGTGGACCTTCTTAGTGATATTGCTATTGTTTTTACTGCTACTTCGCCCATGCCTTTATACTTCATAATTTTTTATGATGCAAAGAACAGATGATTTTTATGTTCTTGGAAAGAAGCAATGCTTTAATTTTTAACACTAAAAAGAAATATGTATGTAAGTATATTACATGTTTCGACTGCTTACAATGTAATGATCGGCTTAAATGTTGCTATTAAACAATCTCAATTAAGCTAAACGCGACATTTTTCAAAACTACACATTATACAGTTTTAGATATTTACTAACATTTGATACGATGAGTATTTGCAACGTGAATTAAAAATAACCATGTGTAGCTCAGTAATTTTTTTATAAATTAAAACTGCCAATATTATTAAATGAATACAGTTTAAATTTTTACTCAAGCGATAGTAACGTTTTGTCGTTTATTAAAACCTGAATTCGATCCCTTTTGAGCAAGCAGCCTCCGAACTGCGAATAATAAGTATAATCTGCCTCGCCGACAATTATTCAAATGCTATCAATAATCTTTAGTTATGCAAGGTGCAGGAATAAGCGTACGAAGAAATTATTTAATCTTCCCTAGAGGGCTGGAGCAGCGTCACCATCGCGCAAGATACGCGTTATCTACCCCAGACTAATGCAAGTCTAGGAATTTACTTTAAAAATAACGCATAAACTCGCACGGCTACATGACCAGATAATTAGACGTAAGATAGAATAAAACCCGCGATAAAACCGGATAAAATATACGACGCCTCAATTTGTATCGGAGCTGATAATACCTAATGGCTAATAAATACGTGCAGATAATAGCGGCTGAATTTATACTGTGAGAATGCATTTTTATTTCTAAATGCCGGGGAGATAGTCGCCGAGTAAAGCGCTAGTTGAATTTGTCAAATTGGAATTTAACTGTGGGGGCCGAAATTCATACTTCGTATATTGGGAGTTGACTAGTGTGTCCCATTATTAAAGTGAGTATAACTAGACACAGTTTTAAGTTGATTATATTTATAAACGTTATTATACAACATACAATATTGTTATACCTAAAATTAATGGCACAACGTAGTTTTACAGACTGTAAAATTCTGAATTTCAGCAAATTCTACATATATATGAGTGATCATCATACCCAAATTGCTCGAAGGACCAGATGGTTTATTTTAAAATCATCAAGAAATATTTTATTTAAGCACCCTTAACAGCCGAAAATTCTATTATTGGCCAATTCTACCTACCTATGCTGACATCACACCGAAGAGCTGATACCTTGTTCTTAAGGTGGTATTCTAAACAGTGTAGTTACGAGATTACGACAATAACCTCATTTTAAAGCAATGCCAGTAGGCTTGTGCACGTCACATACTTAAATTTATTTGATTCCTTATTTACAGTTATTTATACGAAACTTATGAGCCAAACTACCCTATCGTATTATTTTAAATGTCTTCATTTGGTTACCACTATCGATGCAACTTCGTTTGTACCAAACGCATTAAACATAAATACGCAATAATGCGCCAGAATAGAAATAATCATAAACCACAGAACCAGTTACCGGTAAACAAGAAGCAAGTATGCTGCTTGTTTATTTATAAACATCGGACTATAACGATAGTACTGTTAGATTCGCTATTGTTATAAAAGGTTTGCCGTGGTTTATTTTTAACCTGCATATGTTAATCTATGTCTCTATTTATACATATGCAAAATTATTGCAGACAATGAACTTGCACTCTTTCACGTAGGGAATTATTCAAACATTCGTGCCTGCTTACGTGAACTATTTATTAATACCTATGTGGGTGATTCATTCTTAAATTTGCTTATACGTATCACTGCACTCAATTATGCTACTTGCATTCACAATTCGTTCAGCTGTTCGGATTTTGCGTTGTTAAAATGTACACTGTGCAGTGCCCAAATTAGCATTTCCAGCATAGCGATCTTCCTTGGAATAGTAGATAATAGATATAGATTGTGTTAAATTCTTTTTCTTCACGAAAAATGATGTAGGTCACGTCTCTCTTTAAGGCGTTGCGATACCCCACATACGTAGATAAGCTCCCCTTCGTGTAGAAAATTGGATTTTCTTGAAATACTATTTCTCGTTTTTCTCTACTATTCAGTTAAACAACGTTCACATTTTTTTATTCTATCTAAACTATACATATTTTTAGATGCGTGGTTTATGAAAAACGATTAATAACAAGGTCGTGGTTTTATAATAACAATTGATCAATGACAGACTTAGTAAAAATTATGTTAAAGAACTTTTCTTCATGATAATTAGCAGGATAATGCCAGTAGCATTTCGGGTGTGTTTCACCAAACGTGTTCAAAGTATTTTGTGGTCATAAGTGCCTGTCTATGTTATTCTGTCAATACATCTCTCAAAGCATCGTCTTGGTATCGTTTTACATAGCAGCACGTACTCTTATCTATGATAGCAACATTTACAACATTTTGATAACAATAGAACAAGTAACTTCGTTTTTAAAAATACAGTAGTTGAATCCTGTAATGGAGTATTGAAAGTAAAGCTTTCTAAATAATTATATTTTTAGATTTCGCCCAAATAAAGAGAAAAATATCAATCGCTTCTGCAAAAAGCTATTCCCTTTATATTATTCTTCTTTAATCTTGTCTAGCACCTCGCTCCGCTCAGGATTGGATTTGTTTATTTGTAATGGATAAGGTTCATGTGTGCGAAGTACCAGCAACCTTAGACACCGACAGCTGTGGTCATATGGTCAAGGTCCTACTTTAAATTTTTCAGAGACTAAGGAGTTCCAACCCTAGCAAGGGATCTTTTATATGCTGCACATCGTAGTAACACACGGCTTTACATCACTTCCGAATGATGTCTTCTGTAAAGGTTTTCATCCGCATTTTTAAATTTAAAAACTTCACCGGGACCGGGAATCGAACGCTCGACCTCTAGATCAGTAGCCAGACTGCTTAACCACTGAGCTACCCGGCTCGGGATTGAATTGCTTAAAAAATGAATTTTATTTGAAAGTAATCATATACTATATTATTCTAAATTAAAGCTAAGTTCTATTTCACAGTTTAATATTCTAGTCATTTAAGTAGCAAGTGCGCATTGGGAGATACTACACAACACCTAAAACTTGTGTTACATATTTAATCTTTAAATAGAATCAAGCGATTTAACGACTACGGGCAAGTCGATGAAAAATGACTAATCAATAAATTAAAAAAATAGCACAGTATAAGTCCAGTTTTTTTGAATTCGTTATCATTGACTTTTTTGAAGTGTAAAGTTCTAAATGACTGAGATCAGAGAGATATATTTTGTTTCTATAATTGTCAGAAACTGATCTGTTCTCAAAATGGCATTTAGTTTACTATTTTTCGTTGTGTAAAAAACATATTCCTGCAAATATTAACATCAAAAGCACTAGCTATAGTTTACAGTATTAATCAATGTTTCTATCACTGTGTGCGTGCACGGCAATTATTTTGCAACAAACATTTAAATAATTTATTTCGTTTACATAACAAAAATGATTTACATAAATTGAATCTAAAGAGGAATATACATTTTAAAACCGAGTGTTGGATAAATGCAAGCAAGCTTCAGTATATAATACTTACATCACAAGCATCCAAAGAGGAAGATGTTTTCCAAAATACATTTGTAATGGTGAGGATTTCAAGTATTACTGACTTCTCGAAGTAAATGTTAATAATAGGAGATCGCCGGTCTCCAGCTTCAGAGTCCAGATAGTTATGGCTTGGAAAGCGATCTCCTGGTAAAGGGTAGATGGTTATTCCAGTTACCAGCCTCAGAGACCAGGTAGTTATGGCTTCGAAAGCATACCCTTGTTCATGCTGAGTGAGTAAAATCGTCAAGGTTAATATTGCTTTTTTTTAACTAAAACCTATTCTTTATATACCCAAATTTTTAAATAGTTAGCGCAAAGAGTTATGAATAAGCACTTGCTAACTCGGTAATATGTGACGACTTAATCGCTCAACGTAAACACAAATAAGTATTTTACAAAAACGTTGGAGTTCGTTCATACGTTTTGTAAAGGGATTTTTTTAAATAGTGTTGTGAATCTGCATGGGTGACCTAGAACGTGCCGACCAGAATGCTGAATTGCAATTGCAGCACATTCTTAAGTTGACGTACCCATGAAATTGTAACTAATGTTTTTAAATAAATTTACTGTATAATTTTAAATCGAGACCACTATTTAACAAAGTTAAACAAGTTGATGGTTTCTAAATTAAGCACTTGTATTGTCTATAAAAACTACTTGTAATGAAAAATTATTTTTTATAGTGTGCAAACAGCAAAAAACTTCGTTTTGTAGTTTTAAATGTCGTTTTTTTATTTGATAGAATTTCTGTTTCCCACTTGAAATATTTATTTACCAATAGAACAAAAATTGTTATTAATAATGGTGTGAAAGGAGAAAATACAATTTAATTTTTACATTTTATAGCCCTTAACATAATTATTTTAGTGTTTGGAGGCGGTCTTAATTGTACAATTTGTTGTAAAATACTAAAATATATGAAAGAACTCTTTATTAGTTTCTATTATAAATCAGTAATATTTAAATAATAATTATTTAGTGCACTTCTCTCATTCCCACTTATTTTTGTAGAAGGATTTTTTTATTTATTTATTTATTTAGTTATTCCCAACATTTTAAAATACATAATTTTTAGAAATTAATTTAAAGCCACAGAAGCTAAGCTTGAGTGTGGCAGAAGAACTTAAACTATCATGCTTCCTCCACATCTACGACGCTCCTACATAGAGATGGCAAAAAAAAATTACTATATTAAACAATATTTGACTTGGTCAATATCCATACAAGAGCATCGCAAATGCAGCAGGCAAAAATTAAATATACTATGGGAGCCAAAAGATAAGACATACATGTATAGTAATAAACAACAATAATTAAGCAATATTACTAGCTGTAGACTTCGGACAGGTAAGTATAAAAATCCATCGGCTTACTCAGAACCCATTTTTTAATTTTGATTTTAAAGGAAGTAAGACTTCTACTAAGTTTTATTTCAGTAGGAATAATGTTAAACAATTTAATAATTAAATAACTGGAATTTTTTTGAGAGGCAGATTTAGTCTTTTTGGGAATAACTACAGCTGAAGCAGCCTTACCTCTCGTTAAATAATTATGAGGAAATTTATCAAAGGTCAGCTGCAGTTTAAAAGAAAAGGTAGCCAGCGTAGTTATGTAGAGCTGTCTAATAGAAAGGATATTTGCTTCTTGAAACAGTGAATCTGAAGGATAACGATTTGGTTTTGAGAACATAACTTTCAATATTAATTTTTGTAAGACCTCTAAAGGAATTAAGTGACAGTTTGCAGCACCACCCCAACCAATTATGCCATACATAAAAACAGACTGCACTAAGGCAAAATAGATACTTTTAATTGTAATAGTTTTCATTATATTGCGAAGTAATTTAAATTTATATATAGTTTTTCTAACTTTAGTAACAATTTCTTGGATATGTTTCGTCCATTTCAATTGTGAATCGATATAAATTCCTAGGTATTTAATATAGGGAACAGAAAAAATTGAATTATTACAACAACAGTTGACTTTATTCGTTTTTAAACATTTTACTGAATGTACACAAATAGATTCAAAGGGTATGGGTGTTAATTGCCTTAAGGAAAAATATATAAATTTAGTTTTTGTTAAGTTTAAGGATAAGAAATCAATACTTAATTTCTGCATTATCAAAGCCATGCTTTCTTCAACCTTCCTCACTAGATCAGTACAGTTCGATGCCTCAAACAAAACAGCAGTATCGTCAGCAAATGAGAAGAGCTTTCCATCAATTTCCATCTTAGCAAGATCATTTATGTAGACTAAGAATAAAAGTGGACCCAAAACAGTACCTTGAGGAACACCTATTTTTACTTCCATTTCGTCGCTCATATCACAACCAACACGAACAGCTTGCATTCTGTTAGTTAGATACGATTTGATTAAATCATTTGCTCTTCCTCTAATTCCGATGCTGTCCAGTTTGCGACAAAGAACTTCATGGTTAACGGTATCAAAGGCTTTTGCGAGATCCAGAAAAACTGCCAATGTTTTTACATGAGGAATGCGACAATGTAACTAATATTTTACTTAAAAAAGAATACATTTTCAATTTACAATTCTACTTCTATACAACAATTGAAACACCAGAAATATCGTCACATTTAAATTGAAAAATTTATTTGATCCTTTTTCCCATTCTCAACTACAATCCTATTTTCCTCGATCACTCGGGTTCAAACTTAAATTAACCTAAGATTTCTCGATGGCGATGCATTCCTAGTTACGTTTGTGTGTTGGCTAAAATGTGTGGTTGCGTTTAAGCAAAGTCGAAGTCATTACGCGCAGATAATCGCTTCAGCGACGATCGTGCACTTATCTCGCATTGAAGTCTCCAGGTTCTCGTGACGTCTTCACCACCGGTGTTATCACATTTGTGTGTAAGTGCATCATTCTAAGAAACTACCGCGTGCAGATCGAACGGTACCGATGCCACGTTAATAAGAACCTGACTTTTAAACCTTTCTGATCGTGTAGAAAAGCGGAAGCGTCTCTGTCCGGTTTTCCGGAATCCGATCGCCGCTCCGGCTCCGGAAAATATTGGGCTGCAAGTGGAGCAACGATTTTTGTCAAATGAAATGAGAGGCTTTATACAAGCAGGAGCCACGCGACGCCAGAATCGGCGATATGCAAATCTGAAAGATCGTGACGCACGACACATATACACGCTGTGCCTTAATTAAGTCAAATAGATTCAACACAGGGACTAATCACTCACTTGCGGTATTAAAAATATTGTAGACTGCGGAAATGAAGTAATTTAGATTGTTATGTGCCACTAGAATTAAGATAAGATCGTCAAGCATGAAAACCTTAATTAATCTCCCGAAAAGAACGCTTTGCGATCTGGGGGCCAATCCGGAACGCACAACCCCTAACGCAGAAAAATACTCGTATCGCAATGCCGCCGACACGAATCGCAAAGGCCTTGAGACCGTCTTTTAAACGGAGAATTTTTTATTTAATTTTAAATCGTGATAGTGGGAGGTAAATTAATAATCTAAAAGTTGGTATCACAGATCGCATTGCGTTACCTTTTTTTAAGATTGTTTCGCAAAACGCCACCTTTTGCAGTCACGTTTTATTTTTAATTGCCTCTGCTGAGTTTATAACTTCTCCGAAGTTCTTCATAGTTTAATAGCATAATTATTTGGAGTGTTTTGGTTTGTTGGATCTTACTCCGAACAGCATCAATATGTTGGTATACCGGACGCTATTTAAAATTTCTTTAAGATATTGATATTGGCTTAAAGAAAAATGAGGCTGAATGCAGGGAGAATGCCAGTATATCCAACCTACAGTAAATCTAAATACTTCGCTTGTTAGCAATACTTCCAGACATTAGGCATTGAAATATACATTTTTATCTGTTGTTCTATGAGGCACTAGTTTACCCACTATACATACATTGGAAAACCTTAATTTTCTTAAGTGGTGATTAGAAGTATCACACTTTACCATGTAATTTAAAAATGATACCACAACATCCTTATCAAAGTAGGTGTGTAATAATTAGTAGTTTCACCAACACGTGGACTAAAAGCTTTCCGTTTCTGAAAATTTTATTTCTCAGCCTTTGGGCCTTCCCGAGAAAAATTTAGATCAGATTGGAGGGCATATCAATTAACGACGATGAATCTGCCTACGATGGGTGAACAAACTTAATCTGTTTGCAGATAGTAAAAGGCAGATACGTGAGTACCGACTTCTGAGTAGGCGAAAAGAGTAGCCTATCGACCAAACGATCTTTTGTAACGTACAACTTGTAAATGTTGCGCACTTTTTTCCCGAGAGATTTCAATATTAATTTATGCCACTGCCCACTCCTGATTTGCTGAATAGTTAATGGCGGCTAAAAATGCTACTTAAGGTGGTCCATACATCAAGATAAACTCCAGAACTGAGATACTACGATAGACTTTCCGTTACCTGTAAATATTTTCATATAGAAGACATCAGGTTATTTATCTGACGACCACTTCCTTTCAATTAAAAAATGTTAAAAATAAATTGACATAGGCAACCTTGGCTTAAATTAATGTAACTAATGTTAGGTGGAGACTTCTACAATTATTGCATCAAGATGTTCTTTGTCCATTTAAGAAAACAGCAACTAAATCAATTTCCTAAGCTGCAATAAAAGAATGAACTAAATTTATAATTTTCTTTCTTGAAATGAAGTTCAGAAATCGATTAGCTAAAATCATGTGAAGTATTTATACTTACGTACCAGGGCAATGTGCAGTCCGAACACAATATCATAAACAACTATCCACGTTTTCACAAAATTCAGATCGCTTCTTTTTAGAATAGTTATTTATGTATCAAGAGCAAAAGTTGCGTGGTTATGGCAGGTGGCATGAATTGTACGAGGCAAAGTCACGTACCGTTTTTTCATTAACGAAAAATTAAGTACTTTTCAAAATTAAAATGGCAGTTGAAAAGTCGGCATTTTGTAATCTCTGTTATTATTACATTTTGAATATTTTGAAATAGACTTAATGTACACACAAATTTAGTTAAGTCATTAATTGTTCAATAGAAACAAATTGTAACTAATATTTTTATTCAAAACACCGAGCAGTGAAATAGTAGAACAGTAGAACGTTTAAAAAATATCGAAAGAAGTGAATGCTCAAAAATTAAGTTGTACTAAACTTATTTATGATTATTTAAAAAGACAATATGACAAAGTTGCTATAGTATGCTATAGAAGTACTATAGAAATACCAAAGAATATCACGGAATTAAAAATGTTCATAATTTAAATTTGAAATGTAATTTAGGAGATTATTAAGTCAAAGTTATTTAGTAAGTATGATTTTTAATGATAAATAAAAATCATTTTGTCGTAAAACATACTTTAATATAAAGTTGAAAAGATTTTAAAGTGTTAATTAAACGTTTCGCCAAATATATTGGCTTCTTCAGTAATTTAATGAAAACATTACAATTTAGGAATTTATTACATTGTGATTAGAGGTATAAAATTTTTGGAAATTTGTTCATAACATTTTTCAAAGTTTTTTAAATTAATAATAAATGAAGGAAGGTATTATTCATGATAATCCATACTTGAAAGTAATTAAACAGAAGGCTTAGCTCTTCTATCCTTCCCTTGCAAATAGTTTCGCCTCTGGCGTGGTTAATACGTTGAGTTATCGTGCTCTTTTGTTTTTTCCTCCTGATGAAGCCCCTTACGAAAGTGGGCGAAACGTTAAGTTCTTCGATCTCAATCATGACACGGTCCAATTCCGGAAGTTGTTTGTTACTTTCTTATATTATTATCTATTCTATATAATAAACAAATAGAACGACGACGACATTATTTATAAATTAAAATTAAGTTTTGTATTTCATATAGGCTTCTAGTGCAGACGTTTCTTTACTTTCTAACTCGTTTAGCGTTTAGAACTTTTTTTCTTGTATTTCTCTGTGTGAAATCGCTCTTCGTTTGCATATAACTTCATGTCGTGATGTGACATTTAAAAGATCTGATTTGACGCTGGAAGCTTCGAAACTTTTTGCTCTAGTTTTCACAGATATCTGTAAATACTGTATTTTTAGTTTTGAATGTACCAGTTTTCTTGTTTTAAATTTGGATTTTACGTTTTCTTGTTATGTATATCGGCTACAATTGGAACGTATTATTGTTTTCAGTAGATTTAGAAGTTTTTGTTCTGTCTTAATGTTGTTAATATTTGAGAATTTACTCGCCCTTTTCACAACATGTCATTACAACGTCAGACATGTAAAATACTCCAGAGATAGTACGCTCTATTGCTCGCCCCCAAACAAATTGATATATGTAATTGTATTTATTTAAAGTTCATTATTTCATCAGCAGAATCTGAGTCTTCAAAATTGTCACATCTTGAATGCAATTCTTCTAATGGTAGGATGTTTTCTACGATTTCTTAGATATTTTGTCTAGTCCTTCCATTTCTTCGCGATGGAAGGTAATGTAAGATGTTCTGGCCCGTGTTCTATTTAAATGTCGTCGTTTACGTAACGTTTCGTGTAGTCCAATCGGAAAGGTGCTATTAAATGCCATATTTCGAGTTTCTTTAAATTTCAATACATTTTTACATTATCTTTAACCAATCACATTTATTGTACTTAAGTATATGTTAGACTCAGATGCCGAATCTGCTCAATTGCCGAAATGAATTTGGCCAATACCGCAATTGAGTGAACTGATTCGCCAACTGGGCGAATTTAGGTTTTACGAAGTTCCCGGGCTGAGCCTTCCATTTCGACCATTGAGCAAATTCTGCATCTGAGTCTAACATATGCACACAAAAGAATGTTTTATAATAAGATGTGATGACACAACCTCTTCGGGTCTTAAGTTTTATAGCAAACGCTGCACAATGGATGAATTTTAATGACAGGCTAACAACATCAAATAATGACTTTATCCAGAAAAGGGTGGCTGAATTATATACAAATTTCTTTAAATGTTTCCTTTCTTACAAGAAACTTGCATTAAGTATCCGATATGTGCTTTTTGACATTTATAAAAATTCTAAAGTAACCATCCTTAACAGTGGCGGCTCGTGGAGAATATTAATGCTAGAGCCAACCACCGAACGTAAAATGCATTTTCCAACCCTCTCATAGACAAAGACCGATTCCGACATCCCGAGATTTATATATTTCGCATATGGACGGGAAAAAGTTAGCAGTTTACAGACTAATAAAATATGATCAACTGAATGGAATTTCAACCTTTTCATTTTTCGTTTAAATGTAAAATTCCGCTAAAAGTGCATGTCAACTATTTGAGATACATATTATGGATGCGCGATTAACAGATATTATTCCAAGATATACGACGACTTACCAGTTAATTATAAGTATCAGAAAATTGTAACCGTAATTATTTTGCAAAAAACCTAAGATGCAACGTCTGTTCTGTCGGAATTATTCAGAGGGTCTTTCGAATCTGCTCCTCGGACGCGGCCTTTCTTCATCTGAACTCGATAAAGTCAGCGTATGTGCGAAAATTTTAATCAGAAACTCGACGCGCGGACGTTATCGCAGAGGCCAGATCAAGCTGAGCCTGCTTCAGGCGTGTGCCTACGTGAGCGTGGCTCCCACTGAATGTTAAAGTATTCATATATTTGAACCTAATTCTTGTCACTCTACCCCCGTTACAGTCTGTAAACTGTCGAAAAACTTAATCTGGCAGCAATGCATCCCTAAAAACAAGCAGCGCTTATCTTACAGCTTATATTTATGAAATACAAGTTACTCGTGCTTTGTTGAAGCTTTAAAATAATGAAAATATGATTCTTTCAGAATAAAAAAAACTTAAATGACTGATTAGTTATGGTAGAGCCATGGCTCCTTGGATCCTTATAGCGAGCGACTTCTGATGTTTGGTGCGTGAAGGATGTATTCTATATTCCAAACCATTCCACTGGAAGCAATAGCTAGTGTGTTGTACAACTAGTAATGACTGGTACCCTTTTCTTACGATTATGATTATGAAATGTTGCAGCATTTGCCTTCAGGCTGAATTCAAGCGAGCGAAAAAGTAAACATTCCGTACGAGCTGTACAATATTTATTTATAACCGCAACTTGATTGATCGTTTAAACTTCTTTTAAAAATGGCGGAATATGTTATTTCTTGATCTTTACGTTAATCGATGAACCATTTATAAGGTTACCTTAACTTTTTCTTTGCTATTTTAGGTAGCACATTGTAATGAAGTGGCCATCACAGTTTCTACAATATTTGGTGAAGTTAGTTCTAATGATTCATTTACACTCTTCATAGTAATAAATTCAGGAAATCGTCTAATAATAGTTTTATTAATCAATGGGGGGGGGGGGGGGCATACAGTGAACAAATGTGTTAGTAGTCCGAAGCAATGTGGTTGTTTTACATTTTTAAGGGGATACTTATTAATATTCTTTGTTTCAGCTGCTGTAAGAATACCATTGTAATTAAAACAGTCGGGCGATAAAAGCAACCGCACTGAATTTCTTAATTAAATAACTGCTTAGTTTAACAAGATACTTAAAACATCATTAGACTATGGGTTAGAAATTTATTGACGTGCTGTTTTATAGCTTTATTTGAATGGCGATAGTATTGGCGTGGCTGGTAAGTAATTGGAACAGCTGGCCGTCATTGCGGGGATGATTGACAATGGCTAATGCGCGGTGTTACGTATAGCATTCAGTACATATTGGGAAGACTGGAGGCTGTATAATTAATAACATTAGCGATGCTATCTGACAAAGCACACTCGCACCAGCCCTGAGCTATACATACAGCTGATCTATATCGCGCCTAGACATTCCGAACTCTAATTAAAGATCCTTATCGCTCGCGAGAACTCCCATCCACCGTCTTATTAATTCCTAATATCTTTAATCTGCCGTGCCATCGAATTTTTGAGTTACTTATTAGTATTGTTTTTAAATGCCCGCTTGGGTTTTACTTGCCTGACAAGTTGTTAGTGTGCAGCTTGTAACGACCTTACCGAGCGCGATTGTTTACACTTCAATCGAAAAACTTGCACCGTAGGTTTAGATGGTATGACCATAAACGCTGATGTGCACTTTGCAAATTAGAATGATACGACGAGGTGAAGCAAGTGCGCCGACAGAAGACGAAGTGAGTTTTTTGCGTTTTCCTGTTATAAAATCACTATTAAGTTCCATAAGAGTACACTTCAGGGGTGCATCGAGTTTCTCCTTGAACCATTGTTGTCTTTGATGTGCGATGATATCTTGAATTGTTAGGCTCATTATCATATATGTTAATGTTTGTTGACGACCTCAAAAGTAAAAAGTCCTCTATCACGTCAAGTAATCAGTGTCTCAGAATGAAATTAAATCTCATGTTTTGCATAATGTATGAGGATGATGTCCTGCTAATAACATAGTTTAAATGTTTTGGCGTGTGATATAAATGGATTCCCGTTTATTGGATATTATGCGCTATTGACACCATAGCTGTCTCGTAATTGGAAATAGGTTTATAAATGTTAGGACTGCCTTTAAAACGATGAATACCTTGTAGTTAGTATTTACTAAAGCCATTGTCTTTCCGATTGTATTGGTAATTTTGGTTAAATTAGCAAAGTGAACAGAATTTCGTGGATAATCTAATGCATTGTTTACATTTGACCTGAAAATACTGAAAAATAGACGATTTTTGCAATGTCAAATAATTCCATAAGCATAACCACACTGCCACAACAAAAATTAAAATGGGTATTTTTTCGTATAATTCAATAAAATTAACCAACCTTGTATGTCACTCGTAATTTTCAATATCTGACATACTTAAGTAAAACTGTGTGAAATCAATTATATCGGAAAGAAAACTTTCTTATGAACTCCACTTGAAAAAGACAATTTTCCATAACCACCCCTTGTCCGGAAGAGGGGAAAGTGAATAATATCTTACGATTTTATTCCTTATGAAATACTAAAGTCAGGAATTTTTGGGTATTTATAAAATCTGTAACAGCGGGGCAACTGAACACATCCATTAAATCCCAGTTTGAATATACATCCTAACGTAAATATCACGGTGCAAACGGCCATTTAGTGACAATTTTCAACTCGCTTATATTTTTGAGTCATTATGAAATTAGCATGATACCTTTCCATCAAAGTTCTTGCACGATACGTTCTTAGTTTGCACCACAATTGCGTTTGTGCCGCGTCGTGATTAAGGGCTGCGTTATCTGAGTAACAGGTGGCAGAAGACAGTTAATAACGATTATTGACTGGGGCGACAGTGATAGGCGCGTATCGTGGTGTTGATGTGATGTATGGAGAAGCTGCAAACGGGCGAGTTGGTGTCGCGTAGGCCGTTGAAGAACTGCTTCATTAGAGCAGGGCCGCGACATGCGCGACCCGTGTTCTACTTGCTCTTATCATTCTTGCATTTGTACCAACCTGTTCTTCATCAATCCTCCAACGAACGTATAACTTAGGCCGCGCTCGCCATATTTTATGAGTCGTCCTGCGAGCGATTGGTATCTTCCTCGAAGCCCGCTCTAGATCCTATCGCAATTCATGTTTCCCAGTACACTCACACTTGATCTATCTAACATTTGCATTTTGTTGCAGGGGAGGACGAGGAGTGGGGCAGCAACGATGCGAACGCGATGGCAACTGAAGAAGTCGGCGCGCCCTCTGCATCCGAGGCCGTAGCGGATACCGATAGAGTTTCAACGTCGGGTTCCGCTACTGAAGAAGACAGAACTGACAAAAATGTTAAGGCAGACGAAGGCATCACGCCGCGTTTGAGGCTGAAGGCTAGTCTTGCGACTGATCCAGCTCTACAGCCCCAAGCAACGGTACTTGCTAATGTGAAGCGTGAGCCTGACACTACCGCTTCTCCGCCTAGCACGAGCGAATATCTAGCCAGCCTACCACCGGCTCTTCAGACGGTTTTAGCAAACAGTCGATTCTTCTTACCGCCCCATCTCAATTTGAGCGAAACGCCCGCCCGACCCGAACCTGCAGAAGTTCCTCGACAAAGCAGTGCGCCGATTTTCATGTGTGCTCCATGCAGTATACGGTTTTCTTCTCTAAGTACATTGGAAGCTCATCAAACATATTATTGTTCGCACCGGGTTAACAAGCCCACAAGTGATGCAGAAGATGGTAAATCCAACGCTGCAACCGAAGCCAGTGGCAATCAGTCAGACCAGGATGCGTCTGAAAATTCTGCTAAAGCAATTCGCACGGGAAAGCAATACACGTGCACCCATTGCTCCTACAGTGCTGATAAAAAAGTTAGTCTTAATCGTCATATGCGTATGCATACTGTCTCCCCTAGTCCTGTTAGTGCGCCTACACCAGTATCGAATGGAGATGCAGGTCATGAAAGTCAAGATCGATACTGTGCCGATTGTGATATTCGCTTCAGCTCTCAGAAGACATTTAGAGCCCATAAAATGCATTACTGTAGTTCCAGACATATGAATAAGGGGGCAGTATCTATTAATCCTGCGGGAGGAGTCGCTACAGTTGTTGTAGGTTCAAAAACTACGTCTAGTTGTACGTCTGGTTCGACCTCTACATCTCCTGTGGATACGTCGACTTGTAGAACGCCACCATCTCCTGCCGCAGCTGTCCCATCTCAGCAAGCTTTCCTGGCTTTACCAACAAACCCCATTCTCATAGTGCCATATTCTGTATTTCGGGGTGCCAGTCTTTTACCCGGTCTTTTACCAGGTGCAACCGGCTTGCCCGCACCAGACGCTCCTTGTTTTTTGCTACCCAATGGAACCCTACAACCTATGTCCCAGGCTGTACCATCCAACGTTACCACGCAACAACCAGAAGTGTTAAAATCGGTTAACAAGACTAAAGAATCCAACACACGAGATACTACAGGTCCGTTAGACCTCAGCATACGAAAAACCCCAGAACCGAAAGAACTGGTTATTAATCTAGGGGATGATCACGAGAAAGAGAATATTAAACAAAGATCTCCTACACCCGAGCAGATTATATGTGCTCCATCTCTTCATGGATCACCACCACTGACACCTTCTTCCATGCGTGAGGCTTCGCCTATTCAAGTTCCTTCCCCAAAACGAAAACATGACCACGACTCGTCGAGAAGTAACAGTCCCAGATTGTCGAGGCTAACTCCAAAAGCTTTAGCCGAATTGGAAAAATCGCAACTGAGTCCTGAAGGCAGTAAAAACGTCAATGCGCCGTTTGGAATACCTGCTTCGTTGCACCCTTTACTTCTACGAGCTGGGTCTATGCCACTCCTGCCCCCCGAAATACAAATTAGACTTGCTGCAGGAGAGCTACCAGCAATTCCTGCCACCACACCGCAAGTGCTGGTAAAGCAAGGAGTGTCGAAATGTAAAGAGTGCAATATCGTCTTTTGCAAACACGAAAACTACGTAGTGCATAAAAAGCATTATTGCTCAGCGAGACTGCAGGACGATGAGATATCAAAAAATTCCGCCAGCCCCCCTGTTAGTCCTGGAAGTGCTGGCACTACCAGTCCAGCGGGGCAATATCAACAGCTGATTTGTCTGGCGTGTGGAATTAAATTTACTTCTTTAGATAATTTGAACGCCCATCAGGCTTACTATTGCCTCAAACGGGGAGACATTGAAGTTCGGAGGTGCGGAAAATGTCGCGGAATTGCGGAGCCTGGACACCACTGCGTGCCAACGGGAACCTTCGCTGGATGGAAATGCCCCTGTTGCGATGTGGTGAGTGCAACAGCTAGTGCCGCCCAAAGACATATGGATACGCATACAGGGGTCAAAGCTTATCGTTGCACAATATGCCGCTATAAGGGAAACACGCTGCGAGGCATGCGGACTCATATCCGCATGCACTTCGATAAACGTTCACCAGACTTACAGGTAATATATCATTATCTCCTCGCCCATTTATCTACACTGCGCCATATAATTTATAAGCAGATTACTTTCGCAAATCTTAAAGCAGTTTGCAAGACGCTTTTTTGTTCAAACAGGGCTTGATACTAATGGCACACAAGCAGCGTGGACTAATATAGGAGTAGAATGCATTAAACGGAATAGCAGACATTTGTATTTTAAAGTTAATTCGTTATGTTCTCATTTTATAGGGAGATTTGCTGTAGGCTTTTGTAATACAGGGTGATCGGTTTGATTAGGAATAATTTAAAATTTATGTAGCTACAGAGTTTAGAGGTACAATAAAGCCCCGCTAATCCGAATCAATTAAAACTAGCTCAATTCGAAGAATAGAAACATCCGGATTACCGTATCATATAATAATAAACTTGCATATACAGTTGCGGCCAAAAAAGGGACACTTTTTTGACCTAATTCTCAAATTGCATCAACATGATCAATTATTCTTGCTTTATCCGTATTTCCAAAACGTGTCCCGTTTTTTACCGCGACTGTATTTAGTTAAATATACAACAATTAAAAGTCAAAATATTTACGTCAATGCCTTCGGCGTGATATTATTCACGGTGAAATCTGATGTTTAAACTGATGTAAGGTAAATGTGCTAGTTTTCTAAAATAAAATAAAACGCTAAAACGTAATTTATTAAAAAAAAAAAAATACGTTGGTCTATATTATGAGTATGACATTACAAGTTAAAACTATTGGAATAAAATAATTGCCGAATTTCGTCCGTTTTAAATTTTTTGTGTTTTTAATAATATTGACAAAAGTTTTAATTCTCATCTTACCGTTTCTCATCCTGTTTTTGTTTTAAGTCACTGATTTTTGATGCCCCAACCCCGTATTTTAACGCTATTGCTTTTCCAAAATTTCCGAGTTCAAGTTCGTCTAATACAACCACTTTTTCGCGTGACGATGAGAACGTTTTAGCGGAGTCAGTCTTAAGAAAAACAGGCACTGGCATTCACGAACGATTACACAATGCGCATGTAGATTCCCTAAATGAAAATTTGCTGAAATTTGCAAAATGTTTGACAAATTAAAACCGATTCGGATTACTAAACAGCCGAACCCACTCGAATTCGTATTACGCTATTCTTGTATGGACGCATTTGATGCTCCGGATTACTGTGAATTGCGGATTAACGGGACTTTATGTTCAGGGATGTCATTATCATTATATGCACAAAAACAGGAGTTTTATTTATCATCCAGGTATTTTGCACATAAATGCATACTTTCGTACGAAATCTGTCGAAAAGAATGAAAAAATACTTAGTGAAAGAATTACTTGTATCGCTTGATTGTTGTAAGAAATACTCTTTATTTTCCGCTGGGTGTTTTGATTTATACGCGTGTCGCGCCTCGCTGATTACTGATTTGCACCACGTAGCCAATGCAATAAAGGGTGACGTCGTGAATACATAGTTAGGAGAAAACTGAATTTCGGCCAGTTGTTAGACCACTACAAGGGATAAGTTTTCCCAAAACTCCCCGCTCCTTTCCCTGTGCCTCCCCCGCCCGCCTGCAGTGCACCTTAGAAGTTCGTATTCGGATACTTAAACAAATACTTTATATCGCGGTGACCATGGTCGTAACGGTGTAACTTTTTTTATTTGATCCTAAAAGAATGTCAACAATAATCGAAAAAAAAATGTATTTTAATTTATTTTTATTTGAAATTTATGCGTTTTCTGCTTGTAGCTTGTTTAAAAATGGCAAGAGAAGTTACAATACCATATTTTTAATTTTTTACAGTATATACATTCAAAATGTACAATACATAGTCACTCGCCAAAGTGAGAATCATTTTGTTTTAGAACGACAGTCACAGTGGTCACATGACAATCCATTGCAGTACTCACACATTACGAAGCAATTAAAGCCCCCTTTTTGCATCCACAATTATACTAGGCGTATTCTTTTTTGTTCATTCTAATTTACGTATTCTATCTTCCATCCTCATTCAGTTGCTATAAGTTTATTTCTTGGGGACGACGACGTTTGCGCCTGCAAATAAATTCTCAAACGATGTTGATGACACGCGTTTAATGTGTGATGAACTTATCGTAATGCTGACCTTTAGCTAGAGTTGTCAGGCGGAAGTAGGGAGCTTTGTCCAAATTGAGTATTTACTCATTCCATGGGAGATACATTTATAGTAACTGAATGACGATGGAAAGTAGGATAGTAAAAATAAATGAACAAAAGAAGAAATCATTTATACATATTGCTATGTCAATACTTTTTATCTTGGCCGAACTTCTACGCCTCGTATTGTACAGCTCTATGTCGGGATGTGGGCAATTATTGTGGATGCAAAAAAAGCGGGTTTGAATTGCTCCGCAATGTGTGGGCACTGCGATGGAATGTCATGTTACCACTCATTTGTCTTTCTGGAAGCAAATGACACTCCTTTTGGCGAGTGAATTTGCATTTTTTTGTAGACTTTGACTATATATGTATACTGAAAATAATGAAAACTATGATACTGTAACTTATTTTATCATTTTTAAACAAGCTACAGGAATAAAACAAAACTTTGAATTTTAAAATTATAATACATTTTTTAAATTTTTTAAACTCAACAAAAATCCATGGCATCAGCGCAAACAAAAATATTTTTCTAGCACATGCTTTTAGGATAAAGCCAAAAAATTACACCGTTAGGACCGGTTACCGAGATATAAAGCGTTTTTCTAAAGTCTGCGAATATGAAGACGCACTGAGGAGCAACCACAGGGAGAGGGGCGGAGAGTTTTGGAACGATTTATAAATTGTAGTGGTCTTAAAAACTCGCCGAAGTTCAGCTTTCTTCTAATTCTTCCCAACGTCATCCGTTTATTTCCTGGACTACGTGGTGCAAATCAGTGATCGGCGAGGCGCGACACGCGTATAACTCAAAACACGCAGTTGAAAATAAATGGTATTTTTACAACAATAAAGCAATACCTACAGATAATTCTGTCACTAAAAAATTCTTCATGCCTTTCTACACATTTTATACCCTGAAAGTACGCATTTATGTGCAATAGTTTTCAAATTACTTCAATGCTAAAATTTGTATCGCACTTTTCCAGTATGCTTGTTAAAACAATTTCTGTAGCATTTATTAAAAATAATTTCGCAATTAATTTAACATCATCTGAATCTAGAAACAATAAGCTTTCCACTAGTTTAACAATTATTAAGAAATATTAAAAAATAAGCTTGTAAATGCGATGTACGCATAAAATATTAATCAATTTTGCGTAATAAATATTGTTTTTTGGTTTTTTGAAATCGCAAACAGAATGAAGCCCTACACATTTAAACCCTCCAGGTTATTCTAGATGATTTTTTATAACTATATCTTCGAGTGCACGCCCCATCATTTTAAATGCGTTTTTTTGAGAGGCCAGATTCCCGACTATCTGGTACTACATAAATGTGTATTATCTTTAACCAAACGGATCACCCTATACAATGTTTATTTTTTTAATCAAAAATTTACTCAAAACCATTACTAGGAAATTATTCAATTCTTATTGAATTTTATTTATGTCAATAATTTTAAACTAGACGATCAAAATACATTTTGAAATGTACTGGTGAATAACATTTTTAAGGACTTTTCAGTGAGACAAAGGGAGAGTTACCATTTAAACAACTTGCAAGTAGGGGGTGGATGAGGGAGGTCGTTTTATGCATCATGCTGGTTCTCCGCCATTCCTAGAAACGATTTTGAGTAAATTTTAATATCTTTTTTGTTCCAAGGTTGAAAGTTTTCAAATTGTTTGTTTGTGTCGTTCGATAATAGTGCACAACAAGTTTAGAAAAGTAAAGTTTTACTAAACGAATATAGCTTGATTGAGTACGAGCGAGCGCAGCGAGCGAGTAACTTAAAAAGCTATATAAGTTTAGTAAAACTACTTTTTTGACGAAGTGTGTATACGATTTTTTCGCATTTTGTATTAGTATGTATAAACAAACATTTATATAAAAGCATTACACCACATGTTCATTAAAAAAGGCTGCTGTGGAAATTCAACGTGGCTCTGTAAGTCTATGTCAAATTCGAGGTTAGCAGGTTAGGTTTTCTGTCGGCTTTGACACAGACTGACGCAAAACCTAACCTGCTAACGTCGAATTTTGACAGTGACATTAGCATGCAGTAATGTGACATTTCTATGCACCGAAGTGCCACTTTATTAAGCGATTTTGAATTTAGTAAAATCGCACATTATTATACAAAATGCGAAAAAATACATTAATAGATACTGATCATTTGAACAAAATTGCAAGCTTTTGACAGTTGCTAGAAAATAAATACTTGAAAAGAACCACAAAGGTTACAACAAAGTAAAAGAATCAGTTATATTCAGATATAATGAAGATGACTTGTGATATTAAAGATGATATTCAGAAATAAACAATAAAGCTTACGTATTTCAATTTTTATCATTCAGTCAGAATCGTAGCAATTATTCCTCCTTCATTCAATTGCTATTCCCCTATTTATATATTTAGATTGCTGCATCATTATTTTACAAGGCTTTGTTTTATCATGGAATGCAAATTACGTGACTCTCCTTATATACTTCCGCGTAGCGTTACACCTTGGTGGTTTAGTTGAAAATTGTCGTTACTTGCGATTTAATTTTGGCACAAGTTTATGAGTTTAAAATCAGATTGAATTAACTGGAATATTACGGAACCGTAGAAAGCGCCGAGTATTTTAAACCGGCACTCTTAAGCTTTTAAACACGCGATCACTATACTTTGGACTCGAGCATATTGATCGAAATTGCAATCGTAAATTTCAAAATCGTGATTATGATTAAAGACTGAATCATAAAAAACTAATTGATTAAAAAGAATTATGACTATCCTTTAAAAACATTTTCAAACAGTTTTCTCCTTATCTACTACATAAAATCGTTGGTCTCCTTGTATGTTTGTTTGTATGTTTATTCGCTATCTCCTCCGAACTTACTGGACCGATTAAGTTGTATAATAGCTTAAAAGTTTGCTAATTTTTAGAATTAGATCGTAGGTCGATTTTTATTTTGAAAAAAGTACGAAGAAGTAAAGTTTTAATTAAATCGTGTAATTAGCGAACCCTTACTGTTGATATACCATTATAGCAGCGCCTTATTCAACGAAGCATTGTGGGTCAGTGGTAGAATGATCGCCTGCCACGCAGGCGGCCCGGTTCGATTCCCGCCGATGCATCATTTTTAAATTTATATTAATGAATCTCTCTTGAATTAGCGAACCGAAGCGTAGCTCGGGCGATTCACTAGTTTAATTAATAAAGTCATACCTCGACATTGCGACAAATTGAGAGGTTAGCTCCGTTGCAAAGCGAAATCGTCATATACGCGCAAAAGGCGTAATTAAATCATTTTTATAACCATAGTGCCGTAGTATCACATCGGCGAATCAGGTATTGCAAAATCTGATTTTGATAGCAAATTGTCATAAAGCGGGATATAACTGCAACTGTAAGACACTATTCGAATGTCAACTACTTCATATTTTCTGTTACAGGAGGAAAAGTATATCAGTTACATATTGGAGGATGACGGTACAAATGTGGTAGAGGCCAGTATGACCCCCTCGACGGGGCCCTCCGGCGTGATCGACGATCGGGCGGTGTCCCCTAGTTCTGAGGGTCGTGTTGAGCCACTCCACCATTGCGCCCAGTGCTCCTACAGTTCTGTATACAAAGCGAACGTCCTCCGGCACGTCAAGCTGGTGCACAGCGTCGTTTCCGAAGACGAGCATCTCTCCAACGGGTCCGCCGATAAATCTTCCAAGTCCATGCCCACGTTGGAGGAAGACGAAGAGATCGTAGTAAAGAAGGAAGCCATTGAACCCGAAGTCATTATTGCGCCCATAGAGGAAACTATCAAAGAGGAAGTGCCAGATGCGGAGGGTGATGTAAAGCCCAAGCAAGAGACCGAGCAGGAGACATCCAAACACGGAGGAAAGTATTGCAAATCTTGCGATATATCGTTTAATTACTATACAACGTACGTGGCGCACAAAAAGTTCTACTGTTCGAGCCATGCAGGAGAAATCACCAATGCAAATACCAACAACAACAATCCAACTACAAGAGCCGCCGAAGCATCTGTGCTTTGAGTACAACCTTCACCTTAATGGAAGTTACAAAGGTCTGAAAACATTCTCATAAGGGTTAATAATCTCTTGTGATGAAATGATAAGTGACCGATGTCCGTGTAAAATTTGGGCCAGTTCATATTGTATACGCGTCCTCTGTTCATCATATTGTTAAACATGTTATGTATTACTAACATTATTATAACTAGCAGTAATGGCACGCGACGAAAAGTCGCGTGCGAAAATTATTAGTCGTACGCCCCTTGCAATATGTTAGTTATTTCGTTTTTGTAAATTTATTTACAACATTGTTCTTGTATAAAAAAGATTATGGATAATTTTAAATACATTAGATTTATTAGATGTATAAATTCATATATGCCAAAGCATTAACTCACTATTTGAATAATTTGCATTTTATATTGGTTTAAAACTCGAATCTAGCATGTAAAAGCTTTTATTCATATCATTTAGATAAGAGTTTCTTTCTCACTTGCAGTTTCAACGGTTAATGTTCAAGTGAATAAATGTTATAGCTGTTTGGTGTTTTGAACACCATCTAAACGTATGCAGTGATTATACTTGGAGACAATAAATTATTTATTTGTAATCATCTCGTATTTTTTCTTACGTAGGATTAGTGTAGATAACATGTAACACGTGAAAGAGATTCTCTCTATGAATGTGCATAGCTTGGTTTCATACAGTTCGAATTGAGGCACTAAATGCAAACTTGGCAAAATATTATATGCATTCATCAAGCTTATTAGTTTATACCTACTCCAAATTATAAGTCTGATGAAAAAAAAAACAATTGAGCAGAAAAGCAAATACTTTCGACGTCAACTTATGACTGATTTTTTTTTCAAATTTAACAACAAAAAAGTAAAAATTATTTCTAGCATAGAAATATTTTCACATTTGGGCCGCCATAAATAATATTAATCAATAAATCAACCCTTGTATGACCATGCACAAGTGCAAAAGAGAAAATAATTCTTCTAGATCTACAAATGGCATACTTTGCATCTGGGCCAAGCACCAATTGAATTCATGTTGAAGTATTAGAACGCGCTTATCCAGACCTTCATTCGTTTGCAATAATGGTAAGTAAAAACACAAAAAGTTACAGTAATATGTATATGTAGTACATTTAGAATGTAAAGCCAACAAAATCTGTAAAGGGCTTTACTCAGAACTTCCCTCGCAGGTGGACACTAAACAATTTTATAAATCAAAGAAAAATAGGGGTAAAAATATCTTCATGTTCGGAATAATACTGAAACAATAAAATGAAACACTTTATAATGCTAATTACATCAATTTTCAAATAAAAATATTACCGGCGGTGGGTTCGAACATCAGCACCTTCGAGAGCCTGCGAATGCGATTTCAATGATTGGCGGTAGCTCGCAAGTAAACTGCCCGTTTGCTGCATTCGCCCACCGAGGGCGGTGAGATACGTCTGCTTTAAATACAACATTTATCCTGTACCTCTTGGGTCCCATTTTCGTCAAGGGTAAAGCCTGGGCTATGTGCAAATTATTACTTATATCTATTTCTCAGTTAAAGCAAAAATAAGCAAAATTTTATTTTTTAAGATGCTCACCTTGTATAATTAAGTTGCATCCAAATGTATGTTGTATGTATTATAGTCCATTAGCAGGGTACAAAAAAGGGGTTTTGTCCTGCAGAAGGGGTAGTTTCAATTTTTGTATATGTTTACCAGTTTGGGGTCTTAATAAAAATACTAAGTTTTCCAACTTTTCGAGCTGCCGCTCGGGCCGCCATCTTAAAAAAATGAGGCTTTAAACCATTTTTCCGCATTATCTCCTTACCAATGCGTTCTAGGTTGAAAATAGTTATTATTAATATTATAGAAGACATACATTTTCTACGACTTTTGTTAATTTTTTTTTGGTAAGTGAATTAAATATAGAGCTGCAGCGCTGTAAAGGGGGCGGATAAATAAAAATGTCAACAGTGCTTCGTTTTAAGCTGATTTATTCATGATTATTATTTATGTTCAAACAAATATTACCATAATAGCCACTTTTCTCCTAGAATGCGCTGGTAAGGAGGTAATGTGGAAAATGCGCCAGTTTGTCACGATGGCAGCGCGAGCGGCGACTCGAAAAGTTGGAAAACTTGGAATTCTAATTAGAACCTTGATCGATTCTTTAATAATACCAAATTATGCACAAAATTCCTCTGCATTATAATTAATTTCTTTTTGAGCACATGACAAGAGCTTGCAAATAATAATGGATAACTAATAAATTCAATTATCAGGATTACCAATCTTGGGCGTATTACCCTGGCAAACACAATAATAATTAAAATATTTTCGAGATTAATTTTACAACAATTAAGCAAATACCAATATTACAGTGCTTTGAAAGTTAGTAAAATTTGAAATAATTCCAGCGCCCAAATTCCAGGAGCGTGAACGCCTGGCGCCCGCCCAAACGCCGGGCGCCCAAACGCTAGGCGCCCAAACGTTAGGCGCCCAAATGTCGCGTACAGGAGGGAAGTATAAATTAAAACTAGTGATAAATCAATTATTAAAGTCAATCACAAAAACTCCCGTTATACTTATCTGATACAGAGTTTCAAATGTTAACAAGCACAAACCAAAACTGAGTATTCTAATTTTACTAGGCACAGTACTTGCAGCGCCAATATAAATTGTGGATGCAAACTATGCATTTTTCTTAATATTCACGTGGTACAAAATGGGACTAAGTGGTGAGCTTCTATGACTCAAAAAGCACTCTCGTAAACTGTGTTGCATATTGTGTAAGTTTAACCTTAAACTAATATAATTCTAATTTGTCCTAGGGCGTTGTGGACTGCTCTAAAATATTTTCAAGGTATTTGCGTATTCAAAGTGGAAAATAAAACGTTGTACGCACCATGGGTATTACTTGATGTTCATAGCCCTCGAGCGACTTATAAACCCTCGGCCTGATACCTCAGACTTGTATACTTTGTCGCCCTCGAAAGGGCATAAACATCTTCATAATGCCCTTGGTACATAACTAACTATTATGTACGACCGGGCGAAATTGGTCACTTTATACCCTATTGTTACGGGCTTAATGGGTCATTTTACGGCCCTAAGGCCATAACGTAAGTACTTTACGGCCGGCGTAATGTCTTGTTTGCTAGTTTGACAAGCAGTGGCAATTAGTGACATCATAAGTTGCCAACATTTAAAAAAATTATAAATCTTGTTTTAATTGTGAATATTCCGGTCTATATATAAAATGCTGTATGCACTTCATGCATAACTAGCATTTACGCATTGGATTCTACTTATTAGGCAGCGGGCTGTAAACGCCTTTTATGCCCTTAGTACTTATATAGATAACTACTTCGTGCGCATTGCAATATATGGACATAACAATAAATTTATTATTATTATTATTACTATATTATATATAACATTTTAATGATGATACATAATTATCGTTTCTTCAGCTCCGCAGCTCTTGTAGAATAACAGTTACTGGACACTGAATTTTGGGGTTCATAAGACAACCGATATAATTATGTAGAAAACAATAATAGTGCGACCATCATAGTTTGTTAAGTAATGTAAAATACTAATAGAATTGTAATTTATATATAATTATTTTGTTATTATCTTCAAATTCTCTTTACGACGATGTTGCATTCGTGAACTCTAGAAAATATCCACCAATCAAACTAAAGTGCTATTTTAATTGTAATATATTAAACATGGTGAGCCGAGATAACACATTCCTAAAACATATAAACGAAGTGCTGTTGGCAAAAACGTTCAGGAAATTTAAATCTGACAGTAGCAGTGAAGTACCATATACGAGGGTTGCGCTGAAAACTGTTAGTTGTTAAAAGACCGTTGCATTTTTTAACAAAAAATCTTTGTTTTTCAAAATATTCTCCATTCAGACTAATACATTGTGCATTCTTTGAAACTACTTTTTAAAACATTCGGAAAACTAATTTTTTAAAAGGTCCTCAAAAATTCTTTGAACTTCTGTAACTGCTGCAGCTGCTCTGGAAAATCTTTTACCGCGCATCATTTTTTTAACAGTTGGAAACAAAAAAAAGTCGCACGGCGCCAGATCTGGGCTATACGGAGGATGAGTTACCAATTGAACTCCGGAATCATTCAAAAAATCCAATGTTCTGGCAGCAGTGTGGGAGGATGCGTTGTCATGATGGACTAAGATGTTAGGCAAACCGGTCCTTTGGCGACCTGTCTGCAATTTTCCAAACATCTGTGGTAAAGCCACTTCACAGTACCATTCAGAATTAATAGTTCTGCGATGTTCAAGTGGAATAACAGCAACAGGACCACTTCGGGGAAAAAACAGCAATCATTTGCTTATTGACGCTTCTGCCACGAATTACTTTTGTGGGCAAGTCTTCATCTTCGAATACCCAAACAGTAGACTGCTGTTTAGTTTCAGGGTCGTAACTGTATACCCAAGATTCGTCACATGTTACAACGTATGCCACTTGATTGGAAGCTCCGTCAAATTTTTGCAACATAAATTTACACCAGTCTACTCGATCCTGTTTTTGACTTTCTGAGAGCAAATGCGGTATCCAACGGCTTGCTAGCTTTCTTACTCCAAGATGTTTATGTAAAATGGTATTCACCGCCGAGGATCCAATCTTTAATTCCTCATGAATCTCCCTATAAGTAATATTTCGATTGGACTGAATCAAGCTTGCCATACGATCAACATTTTTCTGAACAAGGAGCGGATAATGAAGGGGCAGCATGGCCAAATGCTGCTATCAAATTTTCATGGCTTTGCTGGTATCCTAACTGTCTTTTACAGTCATAGAAAATCATAGCTCTAAAGGCAGTTCTCGGAATGCTCATTTTAACTAAATTAAAAATGCACAATTACTTAACTTACAAAATTAACTACGTTTCACAAGAAAATCGGAACGTCAATGATAAAAATTTTACTAGTTATGTAGTCTTTCATAATTTACGATGACTCTATTTAGCTTCCAAGTTTAGCCACAGCAATTTTTAATATGTAACATAATACATATCGCCATAATAAAAATTTCAAGATCGTTACGAAGCTACAATAGAAGTCGCAATAACCATTTAAAAATAAATCGTATCAGCTTCTTCATATTACCAAAATGTATAGCGTTTTAAGATTAAATTGACCTGAATCGCAGTTTTTAAATTTAACATATAAAATATTACAAACTACTAGCTGACCCGACAAACGTTGTTCTGCCTAAAAATAATTTGTCTCTGAAACCCCGTTTCACCACTATAGAGTTTTAATTTTATGTCATATCCACCGTCTTGGACTTAAAAATAAATGCCATTTTCGCAATCAACGTCCCAAAAAACCTCAATAACTACACCCATTTCACCCTCTAAGGGGTTGATTTTCGGAAAATCACGAAATACGTGTTTGCTTATTTGTTTTTAGGAGTACTCCTACGAAGTTTCAAGTCGAAATGTCTATTTAATATTATTTTTCCATACAAAATTGGTGTTGTGGCCAGACCATATTTTTAAATTTATTTTGAATTTGTGTTCCCGCGCGTATTTGCTGTTTCCGGCTGCATGCGTATGACTCGCGCAGTATTCCGCCGATTTGCGGCACTCAACTGACTTCTTCCGCTACGCTGTCAGCGGCCGGTCACACCAAGCATCGCTGCGCCCATTTAAGTAAACTGTCCTAATTGCCAATGATTATTAAACGAATAAACAAGTGATCAGGGTTTTAATCAACAACATACAGTCCGCTTAATTTCCCCTGAAGAAACATGGTCATTCGAGCCGTATGGAGCATCGCACATGGTCAACTTCAACGAGGTGATTAGCGACAGCATGCCGTAAACGTTGCAGACAGCGGAGGGCGCACGACAAAAACACCGGATAAATGTGAGCAAATTCCTTTCTTTCTTATCCTTAATTGTGATTTGAGATTTGTTTCAATGTTGAGTTCACATTTATAAGAGAAATTGCCAAGCATTCTGGCACGTCCTCAATTATGTTTAACTGCTTTTTACCCATATGTTTGATCTGAATAAAGGATTAATACAATTTTCATTGAAAGCACAAATAAGCGTATTTTCGTAATTTCTTAATCAAAGCAAATAATAGTGTGAAGGGAAAATTATGAGAAGCTCTTCGCGCATTATTTAGTTGCATATTTACTTTGGGAGTGGTAAATAAGTTTGCCCTCATTTCGTGATAAGAAATTAAATTTTTCGCTGTGTTTATTCATTTATGTTGTATTGGCTCTGTTCCAATTAATGCTCGGTTGTTTATCGGCAATTAATGTTGTATTGGCTTTGTTCCAATTAACGCTCGGTTGTTAATCAACCAATAATTCTGTATTGGCTTCGTTCCAATTAACGCTCGGTTGTTAATCAACCAATAATAATTCTGTATTGGCTTTGTTCCAATCAATGCTGGGTTGTGTAATCTACCCTGTGTAACGCTATTTTCTTAATTTAAAACTTTGTTGTTTTACTGACTAATCACGCAAAAGTTTTGTAGTTCATGATTCACAAAATGGATCATATTCCTGAAAGAAATGCTTTAAAAGCACGCTTAACTCGATTTGAGGAAACTTTAGAAAAATTAAAAGCAACATTTAGTATAGACAAAAATCTAATTACTGAAATTGATGTCGAAACTTTTAGTTTACAATATGAAGCGCTAATCCCAGTGCTACATACATTTCGTGACTTGCAACAAAAAATAGAGCGGTCAAGTACAAATATTAAAGCTGAATACGATGAAACCGGTTCATTTGAAGAAAAATATTATTTTTTAATTGCTTCTTCGAAATTGTTTTTGAGAAATTTCAAAGTAGATTCAAGGGCTGCAAGTCCCGCAGGATCAAATCAAGGTTTGGTAAGGTCATCCAATGGAATGAACTTTGTGAACTTGCCAACCATAAAACTTCAAATTTACAACGGTAACCCAGAAGAGTGGTTAAGTTTTAGGGACATGTTTAAAAGTTTAATACATGAAAATTCGGATTTAACTGAAGTGCAAAAATTGCACTATTTGCGTACCTCTTTAACCGGAAAGGCTTGCGATTCAATTAAAAATTTGCCAATTACATCTGATAATTATGAAATAGCATGGAAAAGTCTTAATGATAGGTACAATAATTCTAAAGTTTTGATATATCATCACTTAAAAGCATTGTTCAATCTGGAAAATATGGTTAAGGAGTCATCAGGTAAATTGAGAGAATTAATTGACGCGTTTAATAAAAATTTGAGATCTGTTGACGCACTCATAGATCAAAGCGAACAAAGAAACGCACTTCTAGTTCATCTCCTTTATTCAAAGTTAGATCCTACGACCACGCGAGAATTTGAAAGCTCAAATGGACATAACATGGTTCCATCCTTAAAGGACTTAATTGATTTTCTTGAAAAGAAAGCATCTTTGCTGGAAACAATTGATGAAAAAAGTTCAAAATTGAATAGTCATAAGGAAACGCATTCAAGGTCATTAATGTCTTCACAAATTTCTTGTAATTATTGTAAGGGTTCTCACTTAATTTACAAGTGCGATGAGTTCAAAAATTTAAGTGTAGATAACCGCATTGCCAAGTCAAAGAGTAATGGCTTGTGCACAAACTGTTTAGCTAAAGGCCACATCAAAAAGGATTGTAAATCATCTTACAGATGCCGAACTTGTAAAGCAAAACATAACACATTATTGCACCTTGAAAAGGAATCTGATTCAACTGTTTCTAGAAATGAAAACAATGTTCAAAAATCTGAAATAGTATCTTCGTTTGTTTCACATAATACAAATGTTCTTTTGTCAACAGCTATTGTAAATGCACGTGATTCTCATGGTAAAATTCATCATGTAAGAATTCTATTGGATTCGGGAAGTCAAAGTAATTTTGTAACCGAAAAATGCGCTCAGCGGCTAGGTCTAAAAAGGAACAAAGTTGAAATTAATGTGATGGGTTTGGCAAATTCGCTATCCCAAGTTAAATCGAAGTGTACAGTCAAGTTAATGGCGGCACATTCCAAGTTTAATGTTGATATTTGTTGTTTGATTATACCTACAATTACGGGCGCTATCCCAAATAGTCCTGTGAATATTTCTCATTTGAAAATTCCTTCAAACATTCATCTAGCTGATTCTAATTTCCAAAGGCCAGCTGAGATCGACATTCTTATAGGTGCCTCATGTTTCTATGATTTGTTGTGTGTAGGGCAAATTTCACTCGGGAAAGGTCAACCTAAATTACAAAAAACACGTTTTGGTTGGATTGCAAGTGGTCATGTGGGCTATCCCTCAATGACCTCAAATGAAGTAAAATGCAACTTTACTTATTCTTCTGTAAATGTTGAGGATCAGATTGCCAAGTTCTGGCAAATGGAGGAAATTCCTATGAAAAAGGCTTTTTCCGTCGAGGAAAATGAATGTGAAAATCATTTCGTGAGAAATACTACACGCGATAGCGATGGTAGATTTATTGTTAAGATTCCTTTGAAAGAATCTCCTTCAAGGTTGGGCGATTCTTATAATCAAGCCGAAAAATGTTTAATTTCACTTGAAAAACGGTTTAAGAACGATGACGTGTTGCGTGGTAGGTACTCACAGTTCATGCATGAATATGCTGAGTTGGGTCACATGACTCTTTCAGAAAAGGATGACACCGCAAATTCTTATTTTCTTCCGCATCATGGTGTAATTCGTGAAGACAAAGTCAGTACCAAGCTGAGAGTTGTTTTCAATGGCTCAATGGCTACAGATACAGGTTATGCACTTAATGACCTTCAAATGGTAGGGCCTGTTATACAGCGAGATTTAATTTCAATTTTAATTGACTTTCGGTCATATACTTATGTTTTCTCTGCTGACATTGAAAAAATGTACAGGCAGGTAGTAGTTTGTCCCTCGCAAAGATACTTACAAAGAATTTTGTGGAGACCCAATCCGAATGAGAAGGTCAAGACTTACGACATGAATCGATTGGTTTATGGTACCGCTTCGGCGTCCTTTTTGGCAATACGTAGCCTATCCCAATTAGGTTATGATTGCAAGGATACACATCCCAAAATTTCTGAAATTATATTGAATAATTTTTATGTCGATGATTTGCTTGCTGGTGCAAACTCGCTTGCAGAAGCGCAGGAGATTTGCATGAGCATAACTGATATCTTGAACTCTGGTTGTTTTCCATTGAGAAAATGGATCTCAAATGATCCTCGTGTCTTAAAGGATGTAAATCCTGAATATATTCATCCACACCTCTTGAACCTTGGGTCAAGCGAATGTACAAAAACGCTTGGAATAGCATGGGTTTTTCAATCAGATCAGTTGGTTTATTCAATTTCTCGAAGTCTGCTTGAAAAAGTGACTAAGCGAATAATTCTTTCTGAATTGTCTCAAGTTTTCGACCCACTCGGTCTTCTCGCGCCTGTCACGGTGGTCGCAAAAATGATTATGCAACAGTTGTGGTTGCAACGTTTGGACTGGGATGAAAGCGTCCCCTCCGATATCCATCAAAAATGGGTTCAATTCCGTTCCGAACTTGTCAAACTAAGCACTGTGAAAATTCCTAGACATGTTATGTGTGACAATCCGAAATATGTAGACATACATGGATTTTGCGATGCAAGTACCCTTGCATATGGCAGTTGTGTTTATGTTCGATCTGTTTCTCAAAATGATATAGTATCTTGTCGTCTTTTATGTTCAAAGGGCAAGGTAGCCCCATTGAAAACAATAACGATTCCAAAGTTGGAACTGTCTGGTGCCTTAACCTTAAGTCGCCTAGTAGACAATGTTTTAAAGTCCTTAAGTTTCAAACCCAAAAACGTGTACTTGTGGACAGACTCTACAGTGGTACTTGGTTGGCTTAAAACTCAACCTAACTTGTTAAAGACATTTGTAGCACATCGTGTCGCTGAAATTCAATCTCTGACCAGTACATTTTTCTGGTTGCATGTTCCTACCAATGTCAATCCTGCAGATTTGTTGTCGAGAGGAGTACCTCCTTCTCAAATTCAAGAAAATGAATTATGGTGGAATGGGCCTGACTTTCTGTATTTTTCTCCGCATCAATGGCCTAAATTGAATCAAGCTCCTGAAAAGCTTCCTGAATTGAAGAAAAATGCTCAAGCGTTTGCGTCATCAAATGTTGAAAGATTTCAATTTGAAAATTACTCAAACTTAAATACTCTAAAAAGAATAATTGCCATTTGTTTAAGATTCAAGCATAATTGTCTTAACCCCACGAAAAAGCGTACGGGTTCGCTGACAAGAAAAGAAGTCGATGAAGCTCTTTTGTGTTTAGTAAAAATATCCCAACGCGAATCGTTTCCAAATGAGTATACTTTGTTAAAGGAAAAAATGGAAATTCCTTCATCAAGTAGTGTCTTAAGTCTTTCCCCATTTCTAGATAAAAATAATTTAATTCGTGTTGGTGGGAGAATTCAAAATTCTGACTTTGAGTTTAACAAAAAGCATCCCTTTCTTATTTCGGGAAATCATCGTTTGTCAAAACTGATATTCGAGCATGAACATAAACGTTTGTTACATGCTGGCCCTCGGCTTTTGCTATATACCATACGCGAGACATTTTGGCCTACTAACGGTAGAAATCTAGCCAAAAAAGTTGTGCATGATTGCGTGAGGTGCTTTCGAGCTTCTCCCAGAGGAATCAATCCTGTGATGGGTAATTTGCCTGAAGATAGAGTTTCTCAGAGTTTTCCTTTCGCGATTGTGGGCACAGATTATGCTGGTCCCTTATTACTCAAAAATAGAAAAGGACGAGGTAGCAAAACCTCAAAATGCTATATCTGTGTTTTCATTTGTTTTGCAACAAAAGCAGTTCATATAGAACTAGTTTCAGATTTGACTAGCAATTGTTTTTTATTGGCGTTGAAACGTTTTGTTTCTCGCAGAGGCAAACCGACTAAAATTTACTCAGACAATGGTACAAACTATGTTGGTGCCAATTCAAAACTGAAAGACATGATTAAATTCATTCGTAAAAATAATAAAGAATTGTCTCAATTAGCTCAAGATTTTGGTATAGAATGGCATTTTATACCACCGCATTCCCCACACTTTGGTGGTTTGTGGGAAGCCGGTGTAAAAAGTATAAAACATCATTTGAGGAGAGTGGCGGGAAACGCGTTGCTAACATTTGAAGAGTTGTACACTCTTTTGTCTCAAATTGAATCGATCTTAAATTCACGACCACTCTCTCCTCTGTCTCCGGACCCCAATGATTTTTCCTGTCTAACTCCTGCTCATTTTCTGGTTGGACGCCCTCTCACTGCGACTCCTGAGGCTGACGTAACAACTACGCCTGAGAACCGGCTCCAGCAATACGAACGAGTGAAGCAGATTCATCAAAACTTCTGGAAGCGATGGCATCTCGAATACATTAGCGAGCTGCAAAATCGCGTCAAGTGGCGCAAGAACAATGGTGTGCTTCAAGCCCAACAACTCGTCTTGGTCAAAGAAGATGGCATACCTCCCCTCCTATGGCGCCTTGGACGCGTCACGAAGGTCCATTCTGGAAAAGATGGCCTCAACCGAGTGGCCACAGTGCTCACTCCCTCTGGAACTATTCAACGCTCGTTTGCAAAGCTTTGTCCGCTCCCATTACAATAAAAAGGACACTAGCTGGATTCACGTTTAAGTGATAAAAATGTGAAATGTGTGTCAATGTTCTTTCATCAATCGATTTACTATAGTACATGTTTTGTTAATTGTTATTTGTTATGATCTTTGTTATATTTTTGTTGAAACGCCTTATCGTTTCAAGGTGGTCGCTATGTTGTGGCCAGACCATATTTTTAAATTTATTTTGAATTTGTGTTCCCGCGCGTATTTGCTGTTTCCGGCTGCATGCGTATGACTCGCGCAGTATTCCGCCGATTTGCGGCACTCAACTGACTTCTTCCGCTACGCTGTCAGCGGCCGGTCACACCAAGCATCGCTGCGCCCATTTAAGTAAACTGTCCTAATTGCCAATGATTATTAAACGAATAAACAAGTGATCAGGGTTTTAATCAACAACATACAGTCCGCTTAATTTCCCCTGAAGAAACAATTGGAACCCTCATTTTACCCCTTTAGGAGTTGAATTTTGAAATATCCTTCTTTATTCCTTGTATACATCATAGCTGTTACATACGCGGCGTTGCTCGGGCATAATATTACGTAAAACTATGCGTGTATGTTTTGAACTATGACTTTTTCATAGTTCTATTCCGGTTTTTTCATTCTGAAAAAAATTAGATTTTTCCTAATTTGAACCAATTTTCCGAGTTTTCCACTCCGATTTTCCCATTTTTCTCTTCGAAAACCAATTCAGAAACAAAAACATACGAAATCCCATTCAAAAATACCATACAAAATCATCTTTTTGATTTTCCGACTTTTCCGGTGGATTTTCCCAAATTTTTCTTTCATACAAATCTTGTCCTGACAATTACGAACACGACAAAAAAAAATGAGCCAAATCGGTCGAGCCGTTATTCAGAGATGATGTAACATAATGCGGCAATTGATTTTTATTTATACAGTGTGTCCCAGGATTGATGTTACAAGAGGTGAGATGTACTAAAAATTTTTGAATTTTATTTTAATGTTCTGGGATTCGGTCCTGCTTGGTTTGAAAAGAATTTTTAGAATATTTTCATTTTTTGAAAAACAAGTAGGCCTTGACAGGGAAGCGAAAACTATTTTATTTTCAGGTAAACTACCCTTTTTGTTCCTGATGCGGCAAAATTATATTTAGGAAAGTTGTTCATAATGATAAATTATGGCATTATACAAAATTTCAGAAAGATCTGTCGAATTAGGAAAAACCGTTATTTTTTAAATTATTTTATTTTATTTTCTGGTAAACTGCCCTTTTGTTTATGATACGGCAAAATTGTATGAATAAAAGTTGTTCAGAATGAGAAATTATGGTCCTATACAAAATTTCAGAAAGATCTGTCGGCTTAGATTTAACCGTCATTTTTAATAAACCCAATTTGTTTAATCTACAAAATAACGTTTTAGTCTAAGTTGACAGATCCTTCTGAAATTTTGTATAGAGTCATAATTTCTCATTATAAACAACTTTTATTAATAAAATTTTAGCGTATCATAAACAAAAAGGGTAGTTTACCTGAAAATAACATACAAATATTTAAAAAATAACGGTTTTTTATAAGTCGACAGATCTTTATGAAATTTTGTATAGAGCCATAGTTTATCATTCTAAACAATTTTTATTCATACAATTTTGCCGAATCATGACCAGAAAGGGTAGTTACCTGAAAATAAAATAGTTTTCGCTTTCCTGTCAAGGCCTACTTGTTTTTCAAAAACTGAAAATATTCCCAGAACCTTAAAATAAAATTCAAAAATTTTTAGACCATCTCACCTCCTATAACATCAATCCTGGGACACACTGTATATGTACATAGATGTTATTCAAATATTACTCCAGTTATACAATGCGCAAAATGAGCGGCATTATAAAATGTAATTAACCTCTTTCAGAGTTGAAAAAAGAAACGTAAATAAAATTTACTGAATTGTATTCCATACTTTCTAAGCGCATGCTATATATTATAGCATTTATAACGGTGTAGAAAAGACTATAAAATCTCATGTTCAAAAATTTAAAAAACGTTGAATTGAGTCGATAAGATATAAAAACCCTAGGTAGTTATATTTTCATGCTATATTGGTAACAGCACAAATCATGACACATCTCTGATTGTGACATTAATTTGATTCAAAATAAAATTCCATTTGTTTTATTATTATTAACACACCAATTTTTATTATTTGCGCTTAAATATGCCCAGAAAAACTAAAAATTAGGTATACATCACAATAACAGAATTAACATGAACTGACAAACTTTCATACACTTTCACACTTAAGCTTAAAATTACAATTTTCCCCCAAGGTTTGCAATAATACCGGGTGACCATAAATGGTCGTGATTTTTTTTTCTTAGGTTGGCAGTTTTTATGTTGGTGGCACTGTAAGTCTATGTCAAATTCGGGGTACGCAGGATTTTTGTGTCATTCTGTGTCAAAACTGACGCAACCTAAGAAAAAAAAACAACCATTTATGGTCACCCGGTAGGAGAATGCGACATTGGTAGTTTTTTCCTTTAATTTTTGAAGACGGTATAGTAGTGGTGGACCGTCATTTTGGCAGCCATTCACCGTGCAAATCACATTTTTAATTCTAGAGATCTTAAATTTTATAAAACTGGCAACAAATAAAACCCAAGTTATTAACATTAATATAAATTGGTTTTTAAAAATAAACACTTTGAAGTCGTTAATCCCCCCTCCCCCCCTTATAATGTACTTAATATTGAATATGGCATCCTCTTACAAAACAAAAGCAGAAATACACGAACGCGAATTAATTCAGCATGACTTTTGTTTGAGATATCAAGCTAGGGTTAACCGCTGCCACTTCATGCACAAACACAAAAATTTACCGCTGCTTTCCCAAGCTGAATATAAACATTCAAATGCAAGCGGTAATGATAAATTGTGATTTTAAATAAAAGAGTAATAGACAATTAACCACAAGCCAGTATGAGACATCAAATGTAAACATCCCCCCTTTTGAAAACTATTCTTACACAGTACCTATTATATTTTATATCGTACATAACAGAATTTGTGTGCTTTATTTCATACAACTTAATAACGCATGCAATCACAAAATGTGGTGAACATAGCTTTTTTAGTTACTACGATTTTGTCAAAAACACTTCTTGATCAGCTGCGGCTCCTGGAGAATTCTGATAGTAGAGGCAACCGAACACGAGATTTCAATATTTCGCATATGGACTGGCAGTGGAAAAATGATTAACTGTATCGAATATATCTTTCAATCTTTCATTTTTCGTTTAAATGCATAATTCGGCCAAAAAAATTGTATCATAACGTAGTTATTTAAGTAAACTGCCTTAAGGTGGTATTAGCGGTTCCCGAATACGCTTTGCGGTGGGCTCGGCCTTTCTACGTGCGAAAATTATCAGAAACTCGACACTTGTAATATCGCAGCCGGAAGTCAGGGGGAGACTGCTTGAGGCTGCGGCCTTGAGCCTAAGCTAAGGTGGCTCTCACTCAATGTTAAAATATCCTAACTTGGGCCTACCTTTTCCGCCGTTCTCCCCCCGCTGCAGTTTATTGACTGTCGAAAAGCTGAGCTGCGCTTATCGTACAGGTTATATTTATGAAATTTAAATTACTCGTGCTGTGTTTAAGCTTTAAAATTCGAATGTTTCTTCCAGAATAAAATTGTTTTTGAATGACTGGTTTGTTATGGTAGAGCCATAGCTGCTTGGCTCCTTATAGCGAGCAACCACTGTTCTTGATATATTCATTTTAAGTTCAAAAAGTGCCACGTTTCTGCATTAATGTGACAAAATTAATTTTTATTCGACTGTGTTAAACTTGCAGTTTTCAGGCCAAAACGCAGCGAGATGAAGCCGACCATATAACTACGAAAAACGTAAATATATAAAAATATGTTACCTTTTCTTCCATTGTGTAAAAAAATTGCGTTATTTTTTGGTTCGTATATAATGACCTTATTATATAGTATTAATTTTGGCTGTGATTGCTAGTTCAAAAAAATATAAAGTGAAGAATAGCTATTTAAGTAACAAGGAATGTAAGGACCTATTAACATTTGAGGTAGGCAAGTACAAGCCAAGGCGAAGCCGCGGCTTGTTGCCTGCCGATAGAAGTCAAAATGAGTTTTCTAAAATTAAAGTATAGAAATAGCAATTTATGCAACAAGTGCTAAAAGTTGATGTTTATGCACGAGACATGAAAATTATGAAACGAAGCCGAAGGCTGAGTTTCATAACATTTCGAGTGCAATAACACTTTTAGCACGAGTTTGCATACAATATTTTTTTCTACGACCTTAAATTTTCTGTTATTACTCCATAAGTGTCGATTTAACAAAGGTTTGCATTTATGACAGTTATAATTTATGTCATAATAAAGAGATGGCCTTGCAGCGCAGGAGAATGTTTGTGGAGCCAGTACTGTCAAAGTCAGTTATCAAAGGTAATTTTAATACTACACATCTGACTTTATTTATTACATATCGCTTTAATTATGTAAAAATCACTTTACCTCTAATGTAAGAAGTAACTAGAATAACTTTACAACCTCACTTCCAGTTCGAAATTGTAGTTTTATAAGCTCACTTCACTTTATAACACATGTGCTAAAAGTAAACAGCTGATCTGATTTTAAACACGCTAAATTATAAAACGTCACTTTTAGTGAAAAAAGCTAGCCCTAAAAGGCCTACTTTTAGTGGTGGTCGTAGAAAATAGTAATTTACTATACAAGTGAGTAAAGCTACTCTTTAGTCACGAGTGGGGTAAAGTTAAAACGCGAGTTAGAGTTTTAAGCCCCGCGGGTGACTAAAAATGCTTTACACATGTATATCGTACAATACTTTATCTACGATAGAATCCAAAAAACACGGTAAATATAAAAAAAAATATGTAAATTAGGATTACCAGCAACCGGTCGTATTTTTTCGTGTAAAAATTTTAAAACACGTTGCTAATGACAACGTACTTAATGAAATCTTTTAAACACGTTACAAGTGACGACGTAAACGAATGAACACATGTTATTAAACAGTCGTTACACAAACTTAAAACTGCCAACTAAAAGACAATTTTACACACTGTCGTAGATAAATAATATTAAATGACTAATAATAAAGAAAAGCGAAAACCGCAATTAATTTGAAAACAATATGAAACATATTCGCCTAAACTTTGCGACAAGAAGGCATGTAAAAATCCATTGCTTAGGTTGTACATTCACTATATCGGTAAATTTATAAGAATATTTGCATTAGGCCGGGATAAATAAAATACCAATTCATTTCGAGAAAATATCCTTGGAATGAAGAAATTCAGCTGCCGTAGATTTTAGAATTCACATCTACGTGAGAAGTGATTATGTTATGCATAAATGATAAATTTGATATAACTCTGCGATGTTCCAAAGACATCATATCGAAATGCTACTACATACTATTATAGGATGAAAACTGAGGATATTCTCCGGTTTCCTTATAATACAAACGTTTTAAAAACAGCTTTTTCTAGTTGCATTAGTAAAATAGGAACAATACCATAGCCGCCCGAGACTGAAAGACTTTTTGATCACCTATTACAATCATAATAGTTATTTATGAAACACAAATGTTACAAACGCTTGTAGCCCAGTCAACGAAGGAAATATAAAAAATAAATCGGAAAGTTTTAAAAGTTGGTGAGGATGTTTATTTGGGTTGTTACGGTCTTCTACTGTCTTTACGACACCGCACCGGCTCATACAACACCCAAACGGCAGGCGCGGGCGAAACGCTACAAAATCGGGACGAAAGTTCTCCTAGGCCGTTACCCATGCCGCAACAAGATAAGCCGGCTAAGCATTCAGTGGATCTAGGGCGGGTTCTTAACGAGATCATCTGAGGGCAACGGCCAGAGGGGCGGTACGTAACGGTAAAACTTGATAAGGCGCCACCAAGCCTGTAGTAATGGTGTGACCGAATAACCGGGCCTGGACGGTCAAGCGGTAGCGAAGTATTCAAGATACTCCGTCTATAAGGGTGCTCGGGAGCTGTAAGCTCAAACAACAATTTCGTGACTGAAAACATTGGGATTGCTATATCGGGACCTTTTGGCCGCTGCTGCGCCGCCACCAAACCTACCTGCACGCTCCAATTTCTCAAGCCCCGTCGTACATCTATCTTTACACTGGAGGGCGCTATCTGAAACAGAGCATGCACAGGTCGAACAAGAATAATACGTCGCTTAATCAGATATGTGTCTATTGGTCGACTTTACATTCGGGCAGCATATCGCGCCGCCAAGCTTATATTATCTCTTAAAAAATACGCACCAGCTGATGGACGCGCTAATGCTACTGTACAACACACAACACGTGACTGGCCGCTGTTGGTTCGCCACTTTACATCATAAAGAACAGTTAAGAATATGCGCCCTAAAAGGGGGCGTTAGTTCATGACAACAAATCATACGCCGGCGTAGGCGACGGAAGCAGTGTAGCTGTTGGCAAACACGGCGCCGCAAAGATATGCGACGAATTAGCTAACGGCCTAATTCATTAGGCAAAGGGGCAGCGTAACTGCAATATTTGGCCAAAAGGGGGCTAACATAGCCTCGCAAAGATATGCGAATTTTGAATATATGCCAGCCAATGCCACGTCGCCAAGGCATGCAATAAATTAACTTAACACCTGATAAACAAGGCACGAAGCCAGCGCACATATGAAAGGTCTCGAACAAATTGTGACAATTACGGCGTCGCACGGCTATGCGATGCGTTCGTTTGCGGATTAATCGGTTAGGCACAACAAAGCCCGCACACATGCAGTTACTAAAATGAAGGCTAGCAACGGCCGCCTCACAAAAACATATGAGAAGAGTTCATTAATTCTTTATACGGTCAGGCACAAAGCTCACGCCCATGCAACATTTAAATGAAGGCTAGCGACGGCAGCGTCACAAGGCATCGTAGCCTCAGAGCGCCACATAAAACAGTAATAAACGAGCAAAGAGGCACAAATACGCCCCCGCAGAATGAGCACAAACGCATCATCGTTCACACGAGTAACAACTATTATGTTTAAATGGATCTATTTACAGGTACCTTAGTTCGTAGACGGTCCTTGAGGACTGCGTGCAGTCGGTTGGCGGTGGACGACAGCCTGTGGCATTCAATTAGCCGCGAACAGGCATGCGGGACAATCGGCATGGAATCCACCTGTCATGGCGGAGATCGGAATGCGCTCCTACGAGAGCAACAACAGCGGCAATGAGACTCCACACGTCCTGCCAGGATAGATCCTCGACTCGTCGAGTTAAAGGGGACGACCCCTTACTTAAGGAAGCAGAACTGGATTCAAAATGCCCATTCATCCCACACCACGACGTGATAACTCACAACTCGCACGCCACACACCACATCCATAAAGGCACAAACAGTTTACAAACAAACTTCGCTGAAACAGCACGAGACAAGCAGATAGCCCTCACGGCAACGGTACAAAATACAAAAGGCAGGCATCCCCAAGCGTCAAGACGCAAGAGGACGCCTCCCACGGCAACACAATGACTGACCGCTCTGTTCAACTGCCTGAGATCAACTCCCCGCAAGAAGCGTTAGGACGCCGGGAATTGGCGTCACCACGTGACTCTCGACAGCCAATGCCGATGCGAAGAATCGAACAAGCGCGTCGCGGTGACAAGGAAAGCGAGAGGATTTGCAGTCGCTCCAAAACAAACAAGTGGCGTTCAAAGGGTGTTCCAAAATGATCGAAGCGGGGCAGCCTCGTCTATATACAGGGTAGCCGAATTCAAATGAGCAAGGAATGAACTTGCACTTGTGGGTTTTTATGATAAAAGTTAAAAATGGGTTTTCAATATTACCAAACTGCCCTAAAGGTGCGAAATGTAATTAAGTGAATACTGAGGGCAAAATGGCTTAACAGGGTGTACTATTGAATGTATAAAAAGTTCCGAAAATTTCAAGGTGAGCCGGTGCCGTCATCTTGGAAAGAAGGTACAGTTTTATATATTTTGCAAATATCCTATGAAATATCAACTTTATCACATAAACTGATATTACAAAAATGAAAGAGCATTAAATTTCCTACAAAAACGCATAACACATTTTTTTGTCAGTGGAATTGTTTCCTCGAAAATGGCCAGCCTTCGCGTTCGAGTTCTCGAGAAATACTCGATTTATACAGAATGCACGCGGGGAATATTGCAAGACTATTCCTCGAAGAAATGTCATCCTTTGTATACCACACTAATCATGTTTAAAGAGTTTTCAGTTTTCTTTCGGGAATATCTTGTATACCTAGCTGGTTTGCTCTTCTTCCAGCAAATACTCGATATTGCACTTGTGCAAATACCCGGGTATTGCACTAGTGCAAAATATTCGCTGTATTCGACTCTGATTGGTTAAAATTTTGAAAATTGATTGATGAGATTGGTTTATATTATCTGATGCGAATAGTCAATAGTACACCCAAATAAACATCCTCATCAAATTTTAAAACTTTCCGATTTATTTTTTTCAAACGTTAAAAACGGGTCTTCGTTAACTGGGCTATTGAAACACACTCATTTTTGCAAAATTTTTTGCGATTCGGTAATCAACACAAAATTTTGGATATTCTAGGTCATGTTGACATACAAATACGGCAAATCGTGACCAACTTTTTTCGCTAACGAAAAAAATTATCATTTTGATATTAATAATGACAACTAAAAAGTTTACATTTTAGTACCGGATTGCAAAAAACAACTTCTAATGTAAACGCCATTGCTAATTTAAAACTCTATGAACTTTTTGTTGAGCTTCCTTAATATCTAGTAGATTTTCAACATCTCTGCCGTCGTTATTGTCACAAGTGTAGTATACAGTATGCCCGCGGATTGAGTTCATATAAGGTGTAAATGACATTTTTTTTTTACTTAGATGCTAATATTTTCGGAATCGCTCCTGCTTGTTTTTAAACCCAGATTTTGAGAAAATCAATCAAATTAATTAATATACAGGGTGTTTTTAGAATTCAGTTTTACAAAATTGTCAAGAGTATGTATGTATGTATTATCAATGTATTTACTATCAATAACCTCTTTTTACCTAGCGGTGTAGAGGCTGGTGCTTTATGCGCTTGCATCTGGCGGTACAATGCTCAATTTGCCCCGGATTGGGGATACAAAGTAGGAGCGCGCCTTTTGTGCTTGCGCAGCAACCATTGTGTGAGGTGTGTCTCATGGTGATGTGTTGACCTTGTTACTCTATCTCTTATGTCTGTGGTTCTGAGTAGAGCACAGTTAATTTGGTGCCCAACTGTGAATGGTCTCACCGAGCCCTGATCAAATCGCCAAGGCTGCGGAAAATTCCAGCCCTCGCGGGATTCGAACCGAGGACTTGCTTAATGCAAGGCAAGCGCCTACCCATCTGCGCTACTGTCAAGAGTAAACTACCATTATTAGAAAAGATAACAAAAAAAAAATTTAGGAAAGTTGTTTAGAATTAAGAGTAATGTCAGACTCTCAATTTTCAGACAAATTGGCGTACTACTTTGATTTTATATTTTTTTAATTTTTTATACTAACATACTTTTTATCGTGGTTGTAGGAGACCCTGTTACTGCTTTACAAACTAAGATGTTTAAAAAAACAATAGAATGCCTCCTACGGCCACGATAAAGGTATGTTAGTATAAAAAAATTCTAGAAGTTTCGAAAGAACGGGCATAGTTCAGGGCAGGTACCACGATGGGGGACGATAATTGGTTAAAAGATGATTCGACAGACGCCAAGACTTTTGGTGATGTAAATCTCAATTCCACAGATTATTGGCCAAAAGCCGAAATTCAGCAGCCGTTGCGTCGCGTTGGTACCCCCGAGAGGCACTCCACAGCTGTAGAAGTTCGCACCTACCTTTGGGTGTTCCACCTGCAGTTGTTTGGGCCCTGTCTCTCTTCTTCTATCATAACATCATTCTGATGTGTTGTGATCTTTAACTGTATTATTTCACATTTTCGCTGATTCGAGACTTCCATTCTTGTCGGTTTTGAGCTACTCGAATCGCCGACTGGAGAGGTTGACTAAGCACCTTTTTAGTAATATCTGACCAACGTTGGGGCGATCTTCCCCGTCTTCTTTTTCCGTTGGATTTGCCCAAGATGACATTTTTTTCCAGACTGTCGGTTCGGCGCGCTATGTGGCCCAGAAAACGTAGAATGCGTTCGTTTACCATTGACGAGAGACGAAGTGATGGTTGTATCTCTTCTAGTACCGAATTGTTTGTACGCCGTGCAGTCCATGGGATACGCAGCATAGGGCGCCAACAGTACAGCTCGAACGCATCTATTCTTTTGCGATCAGCTTCCCGAACCGTCCACGTTTCTGCGGCATAAAGGAAAATAGGGAATACTAAGGTGTTAACTAATCGTATCTTAGTTTCTTTGCGGATATTCCTGTCTGCCCAGATTTTAACGAGTTGGGTCATGGCGGTCCTGCCAAGTTGTATCCTGCGTCTGATCTCTTGCGAACAGTCTCCTTTGTTATTTATTACGGATCCCAAATATATTATATCTTGGACCACCTCACATGCTCCAATCTGTTGTATTATCGGATGGTTGTTATTTTCCTTATCTACTACGAGGATCTTCGTTTTCCGATAGTTTATTTGGAGCCCATACTCGTTACTTACTTGTTCGAGTCTTTGCAACAACATTTCGAGTTGGTCGGCGCTTTCTGCAACAAGTGTTGTATCGTCTGCAAATCTTAAATTGGAGATTTTATGTCCTCCAAGTACTGCACCTCCTTCCCAATCCTCAAGGACTAGTCTCATAACTTCTTCTGTGTACGCGTTGAAAAGCATGGGGGAGAGGATACATCCCTGTCGTACACCTTTCATGATTGCGCATTGTTCCGATACTACACCGTTTACTTTAACTATGGCTTTGGTATCACCATATAGGCGACGGACAAGTTCTATCAAGTGCAGTGGAACTCCCATGTTAGTAAGTGTGACCCACAGTTTTCTCCAATTAACGTTATCGAAGGCCTTACTATAATCTACGAAGCACAGATAAAGTGGGGTGTAATACTCTCGGGCTTTTTCGATCAGTTGTCTGACGTTCAAGATCTTTTCCCTTGTGCCTCGTCCCTTGACAAAGCCAGCCTGTTCTGGTGCAATTTGCCAGGATATATATGCGCTCAGTCGTTCTTTTATTATATATAGCATGATTTTACTGGCATGGGGTATCAAGCTAATCAAACGATAATTATCACAGTTATTGGTTGCCCCTTTTTTGTGTATTGGAATTATAACCGACGTTGTCCAGTCATCAGGCCACTCACATGTTGTCCAGATCCTTTGGCATATCTGGTGTAATAGCGTTTTACCGTGTTCTCCAAGCAGTTGGATGATTTCTGTTGGAAGCCCATCTATACCAACCGCTTTATCAACAGCGAGTTTTTTTATGGCTGCATCCACCTCCTCCGGGAGAATATCGGGTTCCATTTCGAATCCATATACATTAATTCTTATAGGTGTTCTTAAAGGGTCTTCATATAGTCCGCCGCAGTACTCACGCCACACCTCAACAATTGCATCGATATCGTAGACTAAAGTTCCATGGTTGTCCTTGACCGCCCAATTAGATGGTTTAAACTTTTTTGTCACTTTCTTTATAGTCTTAAATAGTTCTGTATATTCTCCTCTATCCGCATGGCTTTGCATATTCTTACAAAGATCTTCATAAAATTTATTTTTGTCCGCACGGCATCCCCTCTGGATTTCTCTGCTCAGTAGTCGATATTGTTCTTGGCTATTTTCATCCAGAATACCTGTTTGTTTGAGTTCTCTTCGAGCCGCTATCAGAGCAAATGTTTCCTTGGAAATCCAGTCTTGATTTGGCTTGGGGTTTGAAGAAGTTGGTGACTCTTTGATGGTTTTTTTCTATTCGTTCACGCAAGGATTTCCATAACGTGTCTGGGTTTTCAGTATTATTAATATCGTGCGATTGCAGAGCGAAAGTTCTTTGGAAGTGGTCTGGGTCGTTCGGTGTTAGCATCTTTTGTAGTTTTTTTCTTGGGCAGGTTTTGAGCTTGAGACGTATAGTGGCTACTAATAGTTGATGATCGCTACCACAATCTGCACCAGGTCTAGTTCTTGTATCGAGTACAGAAGAGCTCCATCGTCGTCTAATTAGTATATAATCAATTTGGTTGCGGTATCGATCACCAGGTGACACCCAGGTGTATAACCTCCTGATGGGTTGTGTAAACATTGTGTTAGCTATCTTCAACTCATGTTCAACACAGAATTGAATAAGTCTGTCTCCTCTATTATTTCTTGCTCCTTGGGCCCTGTACAATGGAGTATATACAGCGCGACAAGAATACAGGTTCCTGTCACTTTAAATGAACATACACAAATAAAATACAAGAGTTGAATTAAATGAAAGTGGTCTATTAGCTCAAAGTTTACGCACATGAATTTGGGCATGTAATATGCATTGAAATAAGGGTTAGTCAACGTTTCAGGGTAGTTAATTATCTTAAGATTGGGGCAAGACGTCCACTAAAATCTTTTGATACCTGAATTCAAGAACCTACAAGTATAGAATACCCGTTCAGGTTTTTCTCTGTACTTGGAGTCAAGTTACCACAACATTTGTACCACTCGAAGCTAGTGCTACCTATTTAATATTATACGGCGCTAAAATAGCATGCATTGTCGATTGACTGTCTGAAATGTGCACACCGCTTTTAGAATAAATAGCACTCTTAGAACATTAACAATTCACAGTACCTTTGTGTTGGCGTAGGGCTCCAACAACTGCAGGTTCCTATGAAACCAGACGGGGAAGGCATCGCGTAGCAGGGTCCGCTGTGACGTTGCTTGCAGATAGGGCAATTAAGGGACGATCGGACGGGCAAAGGGGCGGCCGACAGCTTACTCCGAGATCGCCATGTATTAAATCCTCCTTACGAAGACTTGGGACTGGATCGTAACGCCGAGCAACAGAGATTCAGCCTGTATATATGCTTGCACGCACCTTTCTTTGTGAAGATCCGCTTGAAGACAGCGACATATTGTATACAACGGTACTAACTTAACAAATGCTCTCAGCATGTAGCTTATACAACCACCCGGAAAACGGCGCACCCCTTTAAACAAGGGGGGTTTAATTGCGGGCACAAATCACCCGATACGTTCACCTAGATTATTTAGGAGGAACTAAGTTCAACGGACGCGGCCAAGCGAGTCGTATTCGGGATTGCGTGATCCAGGAAAATTTCCTATCTATCCAACTCCCTTCAACTTACACCACACGTGAGTGCGATGCCGGAAATTGCATCATTCCAACGCAACACGGCGATTATACCGGGACATCCCCGGGCCTGAAAAAAATCGGCATGCAGACGCCTGCGGGGTAACCTGATATCGCCTTTGTTCAATTTGAATTCGGCTGAAGACTGAAGGCGGGGGGCCATCACGGGGTAATTGAGTGAACTGATCAGCGGGACCTGTACGATATGGTCATAAGGTTGCAGACTTCGTTCCTATAAGATGAACATTGCCTTGAGGCAAAACTAGGGCAACAGATGTTGTAACCTGTCTTGAAATTAATCACGGGGCCTGAAAGGTCTGGAAATAGGTCCAATTTAGGGAGATTTCGTTCCAGGGAACGAACGTAAGCGTAATTTTGTTCAATTAATCAGGAAACAATCACCTTCCGAGATTTCTTCCGGTCTTCACCTTCAGGGTCCCTAGATGACCATAAACTCGTTTTCTCAATTCCGTCTATCTGTCCGCCTGTTAGCGGTATAACTCAAAAACTATTTGTTGGAGGAAGACGATATTTTGTATGCGGATTATATGTCTACCTGGCACAAAATTAAGAAAATGTCCTTCAAATACCTATACGGTGAGCACTTAAAAAATAAAATTCTGCTTAGGTTTGCTTTAACTAAAGAATTATTAGTTAAATAAAATAAATCCGTGTGGGGTTGCTGGTCCTCCATCGGGCGCTTCCCCAGGTGGCGGATAGGGGGAACGCTCGTCAGATATGACGGGTACCCGGAAAATAAAAATACTCGGGGCCGACCAAAACCAGCACAGGACACCTGAGTTCTCCATATTAGGAGCGATAATTCGACAGCGTCTGTTCTCCATGTCAGGAGCGGCTGATTACCTAGCAGCCAATACGCCTGGCCGGCGTGGCGTTTTGTAGTCAATGCCCTTAACATATATGAAAGTATCTCATCAAAGAAGGCCCTTAGTCCCGAGCGGCTATGCTACTGCCAACCAAGGCAGCGGGAGGTTGAGTAAAAGAGCAAAGGGTGCTAAAATCACTCGAAGAGATCACGCTGTCAAAAACAATATATTACAAATTGCTACATATATAATGCACGTTCCTTGTCGTCGGATGATAGAATGGAAGAGTTGGAGTACGAATTAGAGACAATTAAATGGGATGTACTAGGAATTTGCGAATCTTAAAGAACGGGAGACGAATACTTAAAGCTTAGGTCAGGACACATGCTCTTTCATCACGAGAATAAGAATAAAAGAATAGGAGGAATAGGTATAATGATTAATAAAAGACTGGCGAAGCGAGTACTACATACAAAAATTATATCAGAAAGAGTTATATATGTAATTCTTGACATCGCTCCACACTATACTCTAAAAGTAACGGGTGTTCATAAACAGTCGTCATCCCAGTAGGTTTTGACTTCAGAAACGTATGTCTATTAAAATTGAGAAAAAATGCACTATGACAGTAATCAATGACGTTTCATTGTGTTGCACGAATTAATCAAAGACATAACATTTTGTTTTTCAAAGCAACTGGGATGACGACTGTTTATGAACACCCGTTAGTTCAGGTCTATGCACCGACCAATACTTATGATGACGAAGTTGTGGAGAATTGCTACGAGGATATAGCAACAAGTACGGAAGAAAATAAAACAACAGATACTATAATACCTGGCGATTTTAATGCCAAAGTTGGTGCAAAAGAAGATCAAGAAATATACATAGGAAAAGTCGAAATTGGAGATAGAAATCCAAGAGGAGACATACTGGTCAACTTCATAACACAAAATAAACTTTTTAATATGAACTCGTTCTTCAAGAAGAAAATTAAAAGAAGATGGCCTTGGATTAGCCCAAATGGAGATACCAAAAATGAGATTGATTATGTATTATCCACAAATAAAAGAATAATACAGGATGTTAGTGCTTTAAATCAATTCACAACAGGTAGTGATCATAGAATAGTTAGAGCTAGAGTTGTAGTAAACAAAAAAAAATGAAAGATTAAAAAAGATAAGACCTAGGAGAAAAGCTATAGACACCATGAAGTTGGAGCAGGATCAAGAAATATATCAAACAAATTTAAATGAAAATCTATTAAAAGACAATACAGGCGAATCGCAAACAGTGAACAGTATAAATGATAAAATCAGCACAGATATAAAGGAAACATTGAAAAGCGACTATTTAATTTATGCCTTCATACAGGAGAGATTCCAAACGATTGGAATGAAGCAATAATCATTATCCTATACAAAAAAGGGGATGCATCAAATTTAGGTAATTATAGATAAGCTTGCTATCCCACATTTACAAGCTATTCACAAAAATAATAACCAATCGTTTGACCAATAAGTTCGACTTTTACCAACCTAAAGAACAGGCCGGATTCCGGAAGAATTTTGGCTGTAATGACCACTTACAAGCAATTCGCATTCTAATTGAAAAAGTTACGGAATACCAGTTACCGCTCTGGCTAGCCTTCGTCGATTATCAGAAGGATTTTGACAGTATCGAAAATTGTGCTTTACTAGATTCTCTAGCCAACGTTGGAATTGATAATAGATACACAGCTCTAATTAAAAACATCTATAGGAACGCTACTTCAACTGTACGGTTACAATCATGATGACACAGAAAAGGTCAATATAAATTGAGGTGTAAGGCAGGGAGAACCGATTTCTCCTAAGCTTTTTAACACGGCTTTAGAAGACATATCTAAAAAACTCAACTGGAACAAGAAAGGAATAAACATTTCTGGAGCAACGCTTCATAATCTGCGTTTCGCCGATGACGTCGTTATAATTGCAGAATCCCCGGAAGAGCTACAAACAATGTTAAATGAACTAAGTGATGTTTCTAGAGAACGAAGCTTAGAAATAAATATAAGAAAAACACAAATTTTGACAAACGAAGTTCAGGATAACGCTCAAATAACACTTAACAACACAGATATAGAGAAGGGGAAAAATATGTTTATCTTGGACAGGAAATCAGGATGGGGAAAGATAACTTAAAAGCTGAACTAAACAGACGTGTTAGACTGGGATGGATGGCGTACGGAAAGTTGGGTTACATAACAAAGATGAATATTCCACAAAAACTAAAAGTCAAAACCTTTAACGAATGCATACTTCCTGTGCTATTGTACGGAACAGAAATCTGGGCCTTCAACGAATCAATTGTCAGGAAAATTGTTGTCACACAAAGAGCTATGGAACGCAAAATGGTAGGAGTCACTATAAAAGACAAAAAGGGAAATACATGGCTATGTAGTGTATCAAAAGTGGACGACATAGTGGAGCGAATGGCGAAGCAGAAGTGGGAATGGGCAGGCCATGTAGCAAGATCGCAAGATATATGGACAAAAATGTTACTCAATTGGAGACCATGGGGGCAGAAAAGACCAACTGGAAGACCTCAAACGCGATGGTCGGAGGATAAGAAGAAAACGAGTGGTTTCACTTGGCAGCACATAGCGCAGAATAGATCGAGGTGGAATAATGTTAAGGAGGCCTATGTCCACAAATGGACTGAGGATGGCTGAGAAGAAGAAGAAGACGTTAAATAAAAATAATATTTTGTCCATGGTCAGGTTTTTGCCTTTGGCGAAAAAGGGCATATTTTGGACTCAACATATACAGAGCGGACACCTTAAAAAATCTGTAAAGGGTTTACCCAGAACTTCCCTCACAAGTGGACGTTGTGACACTAAATAATTTTAAAAATCAAAGAAAACTAGAAGTAAAAATATCTTAAAGTTCTTAATAATACTGAAACAATAAAAGGAAACACTTGGTAATGCAAATTACATTAATTTTGAAAAAGATAAACATTACCGGAAGTAGGATTCGAAGTTCAGCGCATGCTGAATTCTGGCCTTGACTCTGGCCCATCCAAAAATCCCCGAAACCCGTACAGCACAGCCCTAATAATTAATTTCAGATTGTCGTACTAAAATTCCTGTTATGAATAGCAGCTATTTATGGAATAATTCCTTTGAAACTAGAGAAAGATTTTTTCTCTAGCGAAAACTGATACTTTCCCATGTATTTTCGTTCGGGCAAATGCTAGATTCCGGTAAGTTTTCGCCGTTGCTAGACTAGAAGAAATTGCAGTACGGAACTGTAGTCATTTCTAAGAGAAGAAAAATTACCAGTATAGATGACATCAGAACTGAATATTGTTACGGCTATTTGAAGATTTGTTGCGCATATCTTAAAGTCTATAATTGGGACATATTCTGTCTCACCTGAGTTGATCTAAATGCACTTAATTATTATAATACGGAAAAAGGATATGAATTATGAGTTTCGATACGGTCGTCGTGGAATAGCAGTTTTGCATATGATCGAGACTAATAACTGAGTTTATACAACGAGTTATGGGTACTATCTCTTGGTAGAGATCACTTTCTATTAAAGTGCTTACTTATCTGTTGACTTTGACGTTGGAAGGTTACGTATTTGCTGGCTGATTCGTAGCGACTTTCAGTTTCGATCGGGGATTCTAGTGGCATTGCGTCACATTGTGATGGTATTAGTCTATTTTTGTTGCGGTCGCTTAGGGATAGAAAAGTTAAAAACTAGTACATAAGCAAACAATCTGTCGAGGGTTTTATAGAATTTGGTTTCCAACTCAGAATGGGAGATATTTGGCTTTTATTGAGAAACTGAATGGTAGTTATTGTTTTCGATTCCGATTTGTAGATAGTTAGTGTAGTGATATCACCTAAATGGTGGAGTTGGATGACTTCAACTATGTTTTTTTTTAGTAATCCATATAATTGTTCCTATTGACGGCTTTGTGATGCAATTTCATTCTATTCTAGTCAACACCTTTGGGTTATACGTAGGACTGGAGAGGGAAAGTTAATGCCGTTTTTTAAAAATGAGTCAGTCCTGTGAGTTAATGACATCTTTATTATAGGGCTTTTTGTGAATAGTTGAGTTTTTTTGTAGACGATGGATAGTTTTTGGGAGTTTATATGGATTGGTTTCTTTTTGCTGATGAGTTTGTTAGAGGCGACAGATAAACTAATGCTTTGTTTACATCTTACGTGAGTAGTTGTTCACAATTTAAATTATATTAAGGTGGTATGAAAAATCACGTCATTGAGATTTTTATTTAGGAAGTAATGTTGGATATGGATTTCCTACTTACTTTTAATTTTGAATATTTGGGTATGTGTTAAACCTATATCTATAATTATTAATTTACTCTAGCGGACCGTGATCACGTTGCGAATTTTCTATGTACTGTTAAATGGCATAAATACAGGATTACATATATGTATATACATATATCAGTACGAGGAACCGGCTATTTTGCATTCAAAACTTGTTAAAATAATATATCTCATTTTAAGTGTGTCGCATTTATGTATTGTTTTTACATTGAAAAGATTAGCTTATCAAATCTCTTGCATTTCATGGAGCCAACAACTGCTGAGGTTTCATCTTCATTGCAAGTTAACGATACTCCTATTATCAGAGAATTTTCCAATTTAGATTTGCGAGTTGTTGATGATTTAATTTAGTGGCACCTATTTAGTTAGATTCAGTTTAGCATTATTCTACCCCTAACTGTGGAAGATTAGTTAGCGAACCTCGTTGAACGCAATGGTTACGAGACCATTTTTAGGTGTTCAGAATTCGCCATTGGTTTAGTTTGGTGATACATATTAATTGTTAGAGCTTTCGACGGCATAATCTATAATATAATTTTCCTTAATGTGTGTCTGTGTGTCTCTGGCACAAAATAAAATATCACGTTCCGGCTTCACAGATGTTTATATTTGTTTAGGTTTTGTTTTTCTTATCTTAGCGCTCGGCTCGGAGCTTGACCTTTCGCGTATCCTATTTCACGTGCGCATAGCGCGCAGTTTGCTTGTACTATATAAAATACGGAGGAGAACAGAGAGTTAGAAAAATGATGCAATCTTTTATTAAAATCTGAAAACGTATCGTAAAAGGCAAAGTCAGTATAACCTTACCAATCTTTAAAAAATAAGAAAAAAGTAACCTTGACAACTACCATCTACCATGGGCACTATTTGGAATATTTAATTACATACAGCCAGCATTGGCTATACTAGTGTGTTCCCCGGTCACCATTATAAAACCTTTGGTGGCTGTGCTTTGTGAAAGAGCATTCTCCCTTAGTCTATGAGTTGGGCTAACCACCAGCCCGGGCCGCGACCGAAGATGACTTATAAAACCACACTTTCTGTGCCTAATAACAGGTTCTCCGTCTATATTAAGCAGAAAAAGAAGAATACTTAAATGTTCTTCTTTTTTGTCCAACATCGTTAAAGAACTCCAGAACAAACATGATTTACAAATAATAATTGTGGTATCGGAAATCAAATACATAACCTAATGGAGAATGCAAACGAATACTAGGTATGTCGCGATGGGTCCCTGTTTCATCAAATTCGAGAAGTTTGACAGTACTGAATGAAAGAAACTGGGGGACATACTAAAAATCATGGAGCCTTTGTACACCTGATTAAACTAACCTTTTGTATAATAAGAGTTTAAAACGGAAATTACAATTGCTTAAATACGCTGCCGAAAGTCTTTTTTCAATTTCTACTTATCATCTAACGTTTCATTAGCACGTCAAATAAATAATGCAATTTGCTAATATTGCTACTAAGCAAGTTAATAATCGCCCATTCTACGATGCTATTAACTGGAATAAAATTAGTTAATGTCGGTCCATGCATACAAGTAATTGCGTTTTTCATGCAACACAAGGTGAATTCGCATACGTGTGCAAGTTTAGGCAAGCATGAACTGCGGTGCGACCGTGGGCAGAAACGGGGATTGTATATGCAGTTATCGAATCTAAGTAATCTGAACAAGCCATGCATATATTCCATGCACCTAGATAAGTTCGCTTATTTATTATGGCCTTATGCAAATGATTCCACTATCTCGGTAAAAATGCACGAACGGCTGGCTAGTGATAGCGGGCGATACCAGCCAATATTTTGCGGCGACACGATAAGGCAAATAGAACTAAAACCCACACAGAGAAACACGGATTTTTAGTTTCGAAGATACGGCTTCTGTCTGCCCGGAGTTTTTCGGAGAAAATATGAGAAGATAAACGCTTATCGATGTAAAGCTTGAACTCATTGAAGCCGATTCGTAGCTTGTTTTAAATTAAATGTGCAACCAGCCTGAAGTCAATGTTGGTTGCTGCAACGGAGAAACAAATTGTTGATTGTTGTTATTGAATGATAAACGGAAATTATGAGAGACACTATCTCAAACTGCAGTACGAAATTAAATGAACCATATTATTAACCACATCAATGTAGAACGATTATTTAAATAACGGTGAATTAAAAGCATATTGACTGAAATTATGTGATTACCCCATTAGACCAAGAACAGCTTTACTGAAAACATAGGAAGATTTATTAAAAAAATATATTAAAGAATATTGGCCCCAACATGTAATAGTACGTACGGATGCTCTTAGAATACCAAATAGAATGCTGCAATACAAAAAGGAGAAGAAATGTGGAAACACGGCAGCAAACAGCTTAATTAAATTTTAAAACATTCCCTTTTGACTTGGGTGATTTCCACTTAGATTCCTTCTGTTTAAGGTTCTCCGAGTTATTTTAGCTGTTTTCTTCCATTTAGGTTCCTCAGATTAGGAAAAGTACTCAGGAATTCTGTTTAGACTCTTTGAATATTGAACTAGTAAAAAATTCGATTACCTGGGCGCTATCGTAAAAATTCAACTCGTAGCTATTTGGATCTGGTGCAAAGTATGCTTACGAAAAAGCTTAATTTCTTTTCAACTAAGCACCTAATTGCTTTAGCTGTGTGAGTTCAACTTCCCCTTAGACTTCCTTATAATTGTTCAATCAATGGCCAAACAACTTTTGAATCTGGCGCCCTTGAAGAACCAGCGTACATACTACTTAAGCGAATTGTACTTTCACTCAAAGAAACAACAATGTAGCTTAACCTATGAGGTTTATTACACTTTTAAATACCTGGGGCTGCATAACAGGAAATGTAAAGGGTAAATACAACTGGTCACCGCAGGCGACACATAAACCAATTTATACCATTGCAGCTTCGTTAGTTAATAGTCAACAATTAAATATGACAAATAAACAGCACAGCAAAAATATAATATAATGGAGAAAGCATGGTTGTAAATATATAGAGATCTTGACATCAAAACAGCTAACCTCGGCTGAACAGAATTGAAGCTACTTCCTGACACAGAATACAACTTTTTATATAACTTGTTGCCAATTCAAACTGATTTATATTACAGCCTTAAAAGCGCCATAAAGTTGAAAACAACAGAGTATGACTTTAATTCAAATCTATTACTGCTCAAGCCAGCTCCCCCTAATTTATGCACGTCACTGGAGACAACTCACAATTCGGTGAAACACTTTAAAATATAGTACAGGTGCCTTAAACCGAGAAGGTTTATCTCAAAGGGGGGGGGGGCTCAACTTACGTAACAGATTCCAAATTACAGCTGTGTGGTGGGTGTGAAGCTGAACAGATGAAGACGGATGTGAAAAGCTCCCCTCCTAAAGCGATTTTCGAAACACGATATAGAGCGGCGCCAACTTCCCGGACTTATGCGTGATAATTAAAATAAGCTGAAGCGAGGTGTATTTTACATCCGGATTATAATCCGAAGGAATGGCCATCAGACAATGCAACTAAACTCAGGATCCCTCTGGTCAGGCGGTTTTGCCGAAGACAGTTTCGTACGGTTTAGGCCAGATTGCGGCCGACGGAAAACCGACAGGAACTTTTATAATTTCTACCAGATCTTAGTACAATCTAGGTTAAAACAATAAGTCGGTCTTCGTTTTCTACATAAAGGGCAACAATCTGTAGCTGAAGTGTATAAATCGCTCTGGAAGATCTACGTAAAACTGGTTACACAGGCATAGTATTCATTTAACGCACGCGTAATTATTGTGTCGAAGTAAGAGTAGTGTTAACTACCACACTTTCACAGAACTATCTGGTCAAGTAGGTGTATATATAGCGGTGTGGTTACAACATTAAGTCATCTACTCCGCATCCCAGTTTCCACAGTTTCTATCAGTATAATCATCTTCTTCTAAATTTGATTTTTATATAGCTTTCCTTATACCATAATTCCATGATTTTCTTGGCTTTCCTCTATTTCTTCTGTAACGTGGGTTCCATTCCTTTACTTTTTTTGTTAGCCTATCGATGTCCATCCTTCTCATGTGCCCGTACCAAAGTTCAATTGTATCCGTAAGTGATTTCTCTATTTTCATTAGTTCTTTAATTCTTTCGTTCTTTACGCGGTCCATTATCGTTAACTTGCAGCGTCGCCTCCAGAACATCATTTCTGTAGAAAGAATTTTGTCTTTCATTTTGTTATTTACAGTCTATCCTTCGGCTCCGTATGTAACGCTACTTTCAACAAAAGTACTAAATAGTCCTTTTTTTAGTTTTGTTGGATATTTTGTCATTCCATAATACTGGATGCAATTTTCTAATTACAGTTTTTGTTCTTCCTATTTTGATGTGTATATCTTGTTCGTCTCTTCCATCTGCTGTTATAGTGATTCCCCACCCTTTTCTCAGTCCTTTGTTTACTAGGAATTCGTCCGAAAAACACTGCCCTACTTTCACTTTACCGTTATACATTTGTTTTTGTAGCATTTATATATGTACTATCTATGTTTTCATCTTCTAATGCTTCCTACAGTTTTCTAACAGGTACGGTGTCGTACTCTTTTTTCAAGTCTATACATATAATGTGCATCTCTCCTCTCCTTTTATGTAAAAGATATTGTTCATGCAAGATCCACCTGGTGTAAAACTGCTTCGTTCTTCTAATTTCTGTAAATTTTCTTCTATTCTAGCTTTATTTATTCGTCCATACAGTCTACCCAATGATGACGTGACGCTGATTCCCCTATAGTTTTCGCAGCCCATTTTATTGTCCTTTTTATGAATAGAGTTTATATAAGCTATTTTCCATTCTTCTGGAATATCCGTTATCTTCATGCAATCATTAAATATATTCGTACGGGCTTCCAGAGTTCCTCTAGGGAAATTCTTGATAAGTTCAATGTGTATATTTCCCGGACCTGGCGAATTATTGTTCTTCATCAATTTTAAGGTTCTCATAACTTCTTCGACTGTTATCTGATTCACGTACGAAGTGCGGGTTGCAAGATATTTCTTCTTTGAATTTCGTCCTATGCTCTGTCAGAAGATCTTGATAGTATCCTTTTCAAATGCCTATTCCGATTGAGTCAATATTTCTCTTTGCACTACATTTATATTTAGAGTTTTTAGTGTCTTGATCCAGATCCTCCGATTTTTTCATCCACTTCTGTGCATTTGCTTTCCCAAAACTGATTTGTTGCTTTGCGCACTTCTTTTTTTACTTCGTATTTGCACCTCATACAGGTTTTTCTATCTTCTGTGTCTCCTGTTATTAGCAATTTGTGATATGTTATTAAAGTTTTTAAAGCGTCCGTCATCCATGGTTCTTTACTGTGTGTGTTGTTCTTTCGTTTTTCACCTAATGTTCCATTAGCGGCTTGATGCAGTTTTTGGTTCTTTCGTTTTTTCTGACAGTCGTAATTTGTATAAGAATATAATATCATTATCGTTTAAACGTTCTAAGTTATATTGAAGCTATGCAGATGTTGTATTTTCCAATACGGTGTTATTTTTGTTTATATGTATATTTGTTTTTATGGTATTTTATAGCAATTTTTGCTTTAACTTAGAAGTAATCTGAACTACAACAAGCTTCTCGTTGAACTCTCACGTCACTAACCATTACAGCGCTTGCCTGCTTCACTATGACATAATCAATAATTGACTTTTGCTTCTTCGTGGGTTGAGCCAGGTATATTTATGGATATCCTTATGTACATAACATCCATTTCATATCTTGAAGTTGTCATTTGTCATTTATAACCTCTTTACCATGCCTACCTACTATGTTATTCTGAACTTTCTCCACACGTCCACTGAAGTCCCCCATTAGTACTACCTCTTTGTTTGCTCCAATGTCGTTTAACAGCATCGTCATTGTTTCGAAGAACTCCTCTTTTACATTGTCTAATGCATCGTCTATGGGAGCATACACACTGATAATCACAATTGTATGTCCCATACATTCTAGATCTAAGGTAACTAGACGTTCGTTTATTGCTGCCCAATTTCGGATATGTCATTCAAATTTCTTATCTATGGCTATGGAAACACCTGCCTTCGCACGTTTGTCTTTATCGACACCACTGTAGAAGTGGAGGTAGTTCTCTATTTTCTCATTTCCGTTACCTTTATTCTTGGTTTGGCTGAAGACCGCTATACCAATATTATATTCTTTCAGATTTTAAAAACTTCGTAGTAGTTTGTATTGATAGCTTGAATGTTCCAGCATCCTATACGCATATTCCTTATCCGTTGCCTAGGTCGTTGTTAGTTTATATACGTCCTATTCTGAGGCTATGCACCGACATATTTTGAAATTTTAAATATTATTTTTTATAGATAATGGGAAGAATGCCCATCGCTTCCATCCTCAACCTGGAGGACCGGTATTTTCTGTCGGGGTTTTGTCTGTTTTGGTCCTCGAGTGATAGTTTATTTCCCACTTACCCGCCGGTCTAACTATAATATTAGACCGTTTAAGAATCGATGGGAGACAGACAACTACACATGAAGTAAAACTGGTTACACATGCATAGTATTTTTTAACGCACATGCAATTGTGTCGACGTAAGAGTACTACCACACTTTTACAGAACTACCTAGCCAGCGGGGTCCCAAGTTAATAACGAAGCTTTTGGTGGCACAAAAGCTTCAAACAGCGGGTTGAAGGAATCTCAAGCTTGGCTTACCCCGAGCGCACTGAGGCGACCGAGGCGACCCTCTCACAAAACACGTCTTGACTCTTCAAGCTCTGTGCACAAAGTATCGTCAAAAATTAGACACATTTGGCGTTTGTCTAACCCCCTTCCCTAATCTGTCCATGACTTCGCTTGTAGCGGTCTTTTTTTATACCCAATGCACACGTCACTATCATAGCGTAAAAACTCCATTGTTTGTGATCAAGGAGGGGAAATCTTCAAAAAACCCCTGGTTAAGCCAGGGATTGTTGGATTCGACTGGGAAGGAGGCTCAGTTGCCTACCAACTAAAAAACCCCCCTTTTTGGGCAGGGTAGTCTGGATCCGTTTCTCAACATTGCTACAGATCTACCCTGCCCTTCTGGTTCTGCTAGTTTACTTCTTGTTGTCGTCTCCTTTCTTCATCTTCGTTTCTACGCATTATGTCGGTGATCATACTCTTTGGTGTTAACCACTTTTCTACTGTCTCCAGCATATGTGGAACTATGTTGTCGGCTGTTACCGCCTCCCCTATCTCCGCCTCAGCTCTGTTTCTCTCTTCATCCCAGCGTCCGCAATCAAAGAGTGTGTGTGCTGGGGTATCCTCTTGCCCGCAGTATGCGCATTCGTTTGTACCTTGTAACGCCATTCTGAACAGATAGCTGCCGAAACATCCGTGGCCAGTTAGTGCTTGCGTTAGGTGGCACTTAACTGACCCGTGTCGCCGTGTGATCCATGATTGTAAGTCTGTGATTAATGTCTTGGTCCAGGCAGCGGTGCCATCCATATTCCACTCTTGTTGCCACCTTTCTAGCGTGCGTTTCCTGTTAGCTTTTTTCTGTGCCCTTGTGTATTGTCCCTCCTCGTAGGTTCTTTCCATTGCGAGTAGATGTATGGGTATCACCCCAGACATTATCTGCACCGCCCTGTTAGAAGCGGTGCTGTACGCACTGATTGTTCTAATCGCGGCCCTTCCCTGGACGCTCTATAGCCTCTTGCGGTGTCTGGATGTATGCATGCAGGGCCCCCATATCGGTGCACCATACAAGATACAAGTTTACTAACGAGCATAGTATTTTTCTCCGCCCCGCTTAGGCGCCACCTATATTAGGCATGATGCGGCTTATCTTGGCCACAGTTTTCTCAGCTTTCTTGGCTGTCTCCTTTATGTATTTACCCATATACATGTTGCGTGCTATAGTCAGGCCGAGATATTTAAGACTGTATTGACTTATTAAATTATGTACGTGGAACGTAAGAACCTTAGCTGAAGCGGGCAAAGCACATAATGCTGCCCGAGAAATGAGTAGAATGTCTATAGATATTTTGGGTATCAGCAAAATGCGATGGCCAGAAACGGGACGATGCAAAGTAGCAGAACATACTATATTTTATTCTGGTAATGACAATGGACAACACCAAAATGGTGTTGGAATAATGGTTTCAAAAGATATGAACCGTTTTGTTGAAAACTTCGTGCCAATTTCTGAAAGGCTACTATTAATCACATTAAGCACAACACCAATCAAGTGCAACGTTGTACAAGTATATGCCCCGACAGCCGACAAACCGGAAGAAGATATAGAATCATTCTCACTGGAATTAAATAAAATCATTAAAATGCTTCCAAGGAAGGAAATGAACATCGTGATGGGAGATCGGACGAGGAAAGAGTGAAGAGTTTGTGGGCGCGTACGGGTTAGGCGAACGTAACGAAAGAGGTGACAGACTGCACATATTTGCACAAAAACATAACTTTGCTATTATGAACACCTTCTTTCAACTACCTGCCAGGAGATTATACACGTGGAGGTCTCCATTGGACAGATCTGATCATGTTGTGAGAAATCAAATTGATTACGTGCTGGTGAACAAAAGATATAAGAATTGTATAACATCGGTTAAAACACATCCCAGTGCGGACATTGGATCGGACCACAACCCATTAGTAGCAAAAATTAACATACGAATGAAGAAATTGGTGAAAAATAGGAAGGCACAACGGTTTGATATAAAACATCTAAAAGATCATGGCATCAAAATCCAAGTAGCAGATAAACTTGCTGGCTACCCAGAGGACTCTGCTGATAACAACAACATTGAAGAAGAATTAACAAAATTTTTGAGGGTACTCGAAGAAATTGGCACAGAGTATTTAAAAACAAATAAACCAAGAAAACAGCAATGGATGACCGACGACATACTAGAAATGATGGGTGAAAGACGGAAACATAAAGGAAAAGATACGGAGAAATACAAGATCATTAACAATAGCATCAGAAAAGCAATAAGAATAGCTAAGGAAAGGCGGATAGGAGAACAATGTGAAGAAATTGAGACACTAGAAATAAAACATGACAACTTTAACCTACATAAAAAAGTTAAAGAAGCTGCAGGAACTTATAAAAACAAAAACGTTGGAAATTTGAAGGATGATGCAGGAAATATCATTATCGACAACAGAGCGAGATTGGAGACATGGAAAAATTATATTAAAAGACTCTTCGAAGACAATCAAAGAACTTCCCCAAAATCACTGAAATGTGTTACTGGACCACCCATTACTAAAGAGGAAGTACATGCCACAATAACGCAAATGAAAGACGGAAAAGCGCCAGGTCCTGATGGAATTAACTCGGAATTTCTCAAACTGCTCGATGAGAAAACCATTAAATGGATAACCAACATTTTCAATAATATATACGACTCCGGAAAAATACCAAAAGAATGGCTAAAATCAACATTTATTGCCTTACCGAAGAAAACAAATGCCAAATACTGTACCGACTACCGTACGATTAGCCTCATGAGCCATCTACTCAAACTGTTTTTAAAAATAGTACACAGGCGCATTTACAGACTCTGCGAAAAACAACTAAGTCAAACCCAATTCGGTTTTCGCAATGCTCTGGGCACAAGGGAGGCACTATTTGCGGTTCAAGTCTTGTTTCAACGCTGCAGAGATGTCAATGCCGACGTTTATACTTGCTTTATAGACTATCACAAAGCTTTTGATAGCGTCAGACACGAAAAACTTAGAACTATACTCGAAGGCATTGGCATAGATGATAAATATCTCCGAATTATAGCTAATCTATATTGGAACCAGTCTGCAAACATAAAAATCGAAGGAGATGTATCAGATGCAGTGGAAATAATGCGCGGTGTCCGACAGGGTTGCGTTTTATCACCCTTGTTGTTTAACATCTATTCAGAACAGATCTTTAATGAAGCCCTTCATGGTATAAATGAAGGTATTTCAGTCAACATCAGGGATGCGGACGATACGGTCATTTTCACGGACAGCATCCACGGACTACAAGATCTTATGATAAAAATTGCAACAACCAGTCAACAGTACGGATTAGAACTAAATGTAAAGAAAACCAAATATATGGTCATAAGCAAGAACACAATACCGCCGGAGCCCTTAATAGTAAACAATCAAACAATTGAGAGAGTAACTTCAATAACGTACCTAGGCACCTCAATTAATGACCAGTGGGATTATTCCATAGAAATCAAATGCAGAATTGAAAAAGCCAGGGCAACGTTTATGAGAATGCACAAAGTATTTAAGAACCACGATCTAAACATAAACACAAAAATCAGACTATTAAGGTGTTACGTGTTTTCTGTCTTGCTATACGGGGTCGAATCCTGGACGCTGACGGAAGCAACAATGAAAAAACTGGAAGCGTTCGAGATGTGGTTGTATAGACGTTTACTAAGAATTTCCTGGGTTGATCATGTCACAAACACAGAAGTTATACGAAAACTGAATAAAACTACGGAAATTTCTAACACCATCAAAATTAGAAAACTGCAGTATCTAGGTCACATTATGAGAAACGTACAACGTGATGGTCTACTCCAGTTGATACTGCAGGGTAAAGTACTTGGAAAGAGAGGACCTGGTCGAAGACGTATCTCATGGCTTAAGAACCTAAGATCTTGGTTATCCATGACTACAACAAGTATTTTCCGGGCAGCAGTAAGTAAGATCAAGATTGCCATGCTGATCGCAAACATCCGGAATGGATAGCACCTAAAGAAGAAGAAGTATTGACTGGATATGTTTGTCCCTTCAACAGTGACTCTTACTACCTGTGATATTTACCCCATTTCGAGATGAATTTGGATTCTTCAAGTGACTCTTACTGTTTTCAGTTTTCTTTTACCAGCCAGTATGACCATCTCAGTTTTTTGAGGGGCTACTGTAGATCCCTATCATCCATCCATGCTGCTATAACATGTAACGACCGTTGTGTGTTCTTTTCTATTTCTTCCTGGTCCCTACTGCGCACTACCATCACCAGGTCGTCCGCGTATCCGAACAATGATACATCTCTGGGTAGGTCCAAATTGAAGACTCCGTCATAGTACGCATTCCAAAGGGTGGGCCAAGGATAGAGCTTTGTGTCACCCCGCATGTCATATTTATACCTTTGGAAAACCCAATTTCAAGTCTCCTGTCTTGTAAATAACTCTGTACGATATTTACTAGGTACGGGGATATGTTTTTGTTCTTCAGCTCTTTTATTATCCCCTGCTATGGTACAGAGTTGAAAGTGTTCTGTAAGACAAGTGTTAACAGGACGGCGTATCTGTTCTCTCTGTATGCTTCCCTAGCAATATTCATTACTCTCTGGACTACGTGTACTGTGGACCGACCTTCCCTGAATCCATATTGAGTATCAGAGAGTCCTCCTTTATTTTTTATTTTGTCCTTCAACCTCTGGTTTATCACATGTTCCATCAGCTTTCCCATCCCACTTAGGAGGCATAGCGGTCTGTAGATACCGTTCGCTTTCTCAATGAGCACTAACCTTCCTACTTTACAGACGGTAGGAAAGATCCCACTCTTAATCTGTTCGTCCATAACCTTGCTGCACACATCTGAGCATAGTTCAGCCAGCAGTCTCACTACTTCTGGTGGTATCCCGTCTGCGCCTGCCGCTTTCCCTGGCTTAATCTTCTTACCCATGCTTTTAATCTTTGCCTCCGTACAGGTTTGTATGTCTTCCCTGTCCACCAGCTACATCCCCCACCTCACAGGTCGGTGTGCAGGGGAAAGCTTTCGTGCTTCTTCCAGCTGTTCGTCTCCATTGAGAGTAATCGGTGTGCGGAGTCCAAGCTTGCCCGTCACAATTTTAGAAGCGCTGCCCCATATGTCGTCATCTACCTCCTTACATAACTTCAGCTACGCTATCTTCTTCGCCGTTTTGATCGTGTTCCTGAGCTCCAGCTTCGCCTCCTTATATTCCCTTCGTAGTTCCGCCTTATCTTCTTCTGATACTCGCATGTTGCAGTTTATCCTCTTAACCTGCCGCCTAGCCCTTAGGCAGCTTTGTCGTAGGGCTACGATCTCCTCGCTCCACCAGAACATCGGCTTCCTTCGGGTAACGGGACTCCTCCCCTTGAACACTTGGTTACACGCTGTTTCTATCTAACTCGTGATGGCCTCTGCATTGTGCGTTTCCATCATGTCATTCAGGTTTCGGAATCTGTCAACAAATTGTTTCGCTTTGTTTTTGTTATATATCCATTCCCTCCTAAGAGTAGTCGTGGGGCTAGTCGGAATCACCGTTTTCGTATGCCAAAGTAGATGTTGTTGTGCGAGCTTAGGTTTTCCTCGTCGCTTACATACCAGTTTTGGATGTGCCTGTACAGGGTTTCAGTAGATATGGTTATGTCAATATAAGAGCAACTTCCACGCCTCTCAAAAGTTGTTATCACCCTGGTTCATTGCTTGAAGACCCAGTTGTGCCATCCATTCTACTAGGAGGGCACCTCTTCTGTCCTCCACCGGTGACCCCCATCTATACGCCTTGGCATTGAAATTCCCTTCGATAACCACCCCTCTTCTTTGTTGTACATCCCTGCCTAGCTTCGTCAGGTAGCCTTTGAAACTATCGAGGGAGATGTTTGGTGACACATAGCCCGAATATGTTGCGATTCCTCCGACGTCGGCCCACTCGAATCCCTCTCCTTGTCCGACTTTGGAGATGGTTACCTTAGTTCGTGCAACGTATATGGCTGCGTCTCCATTATCACATACTATCCATCTCTTGCTGCTTTTTGCTATGTTACGGTTAGGTTCTGATACCAGGGCCAAGTCTGTATCCGCCTCAATGCACCTTTATCTGAGTAAGTCCATCACCCCCTGTCTCTATTTAAATTCGCTTGTAGGATGTTCATAACTGAGTGGAAGGTATCCTTCCTGTTACCTCCTGGTCTTTAAGCATACTCCTGTACTTTGGACATTACATCGTTTCGCTTTTGTGACCCTCCTCGTTACAAAGGTAGCAGTTCGATGGGTTTGTACATTCCTTTTTATGATGGTCCGCAGCTCTGCAGTTGTAGCAGCCAATTTTATTATCTTCTGTTTTACAGTTTCTGACTATGTGCCCCATTCTGTTGCATTTGTAGCATCTTATCGGAGTGTTTAGCTCTCTTAACCTCCACATGTTCTATCCTTCCCCGATTCGCTTCTTGCTGAGTAATTTATTTACCATTTTTTCCTCCATCGTCACAAACGCGTATTTAACACCGCCTTTGTTTGCTTTTTCTGCAAGTCTAATCGTTTCCTTTCAGTTTTCCGGGTTGCCCGGTCTCTTTCTCTAGAACTCCTAGCACTTCGTCTCTTTCTCTACCGATTCGTCTATGTCCAGTATCATGAAGGTTCTGGATGATTGCTTACATTCAATCTTTGCCAGGCTGTTCATTTTGGTGGTGAGCAATTCCTTGAATTCTCACTTGTTCCGTTCTTCCTTACTTTTGAATTTTGAAAAACTCCAATTTGACTGCAAGCTACAGTGTTTAGACGGCCACGTGTGCTTCGTATAATTTATCATGTCGACACGCTGTCAGACCACTGAAGTGAAACGTATTCTGAAACGGCATGTGTTGTCTGGAGCGCTTCGGCGGAGAAATTGCTAAAATACTTTAACTTGAACACATTAAGTTGACTTTTCAGGTGCAAGACTCATGATCACTCGAAGTTTCACTAACAGATTATAGCTATGACGTAATTAAAAGAATGTCTTGGCTAAAGAGATATGAACGTAAGCAGTTATTTTACAATATTAACAATAAAAGAGGAGCTGTATATAGTAACAGATCAATGAGGGTGTACTTACACGTTACTTCAGTTATTGTCTTACATTAGATTTGACAATACAAAAAAAACAGAATTTATTGAATCTGGCAAAGGTAGCACCATGTTGATTTATTCCGGGTACGTATAAATTGAATTCTAAGAAACCTAATAAAAGTGATACTACGCTGTTAATTTGTGTTGAAAAGCCGTGCACTACAGAAGATACCAACCCTAATCGTATGGTATAAAAAAATAAAGTGTTCCAGCAAAATTCAGCATGACGCTGCCAGCAAAAATAGCAAAGCATGCCTAGCTCCTTCTAGCAGCCCTAAACGGGAGATCGCATAATTAGCATCACTAACTCAAAGGAAAAAACGTCTGCCTTAAGATTGCTAACGGTCCACGATCACGTGTAGTGAAAAAATAAAATTGCACCGTTCGCATCTCGGTTAAAATTACCACGACGCTGGTTTCGGAAAAGCTGGGACATTTTCCTAGTACCTAATGACTTCGGAATACTACATAGAGAGCAAATCCCAAACAAAAAACGGTTGCTGGCTAGTAGAGAGGAGGTACCCACTGATCCAAAATTTCGCCGTGTCGCTTTGGAAAACTACTGGTTGATGTTAGCTCTACTTTCAAACATCCGTAGACCTAGTAGTAAAAAGGGAGTAGGCATGCATTCAACAGAAGAATCTAAGCCGCAAACGTAAAAAATAGAGGGCCTTTATAGTTACAGACAACATTCTGTAGCAGTCACTTTATATGACGCTGAAAAATTGCACAGCAACCTGCAACAGTGTAACAGTAATGTTGTGCCATTTGCGTTAAATGACGCCGAAAAGTAGCACAACATCGTGTAGCAGTAACGTTTAGGTCATTAACATTACCGTTAGATGGCGCTGGAAAAAGTAATTCCAACCGGTAACGATACAGCGTGACAGAACCAGCTTCACTGGCTTTTATGCAGTGTTTTTCAAAAAGTGCAATATATGGGAAACTTTTTTAATATTCATTACTAAAAAAAATCTCTATACGAGTGTTCTTATTATTTACGCCAATTTTAGGAATAGAATATTTTTCAATTGTTTTACGGTTTGGTGGAAAAGGGAATTAATTTAAAAATGCCACAAGAGTAAACTACCACTGTTTCTAAATTTTTAAAGGCACAGGAAAAATATTATTGTATTTAAAAAATCTGGTGTGATACACGCAAACGACTTCCTTTTACAGTGATCTTATTATTACTGATTTCTAATTTTTAAGCATTTGTCAAAAATAGTTAAAAGAAATAGGAAGGAAAACAATAGAAACCCATTTTAGAGGTATTCAACTGGAAAATCACCTATCTCACATCAATACACATTAAAAATGTAGAGTTTGAAAAAAATCGTTAGAGCCGTTTCCGAAAAAAATCGAAAAAAAAACTGAAAAATCACAAGAGTAAACACCTACTTCCGGTTATGCGATTTTCTTAAAAATTTTGCTGTCGCATCTACATAGTACACAAAACTTATATATGAAGTTTCAACGCCATACCTCTTTTCGTTTTTGAGATATTCTGTTCACAGACAGACAGACACACACAGACGGACCAATGAACAGAAAACATGTTTTTTGGGTTTAGGGGACTCTACGTGAAGATCTGTTAAAAACTCACTTTCGAATTTTTGGGGTGAATCCAATACTTCATTTATCGTAAAAGGAAGTAATAATCATTTTCATTTATTTTATTTTTAAAATTAATGATAAATATACGGTACCCCCCACCCAAGAAAAGCGCCCTTCCGTGCTTTCCAAGAACACTTCGATACTCAGCATCACTCGGTTTCGCTAATATAATGAAATGTTATGAACCAGTTATTTATCAAAAAAAAAAAAAAATTTTTTTTGCCGACGACCATACTTCAAAAGTTGATGTTGCCTTCATTTTCGGAGGACCTATCGTATGAAAACGATCCAAGACTTCAGGAAGGTTCCTGGCGACCGGAATCGTGTACACATACGAACATACATCCCCCGCACAGCACGTTTAGGCACCCCCCAATACGAGGGAGGAATCTAGTGGGCTGGGGTCTTCACCAAAAGATCCGCACAGCCGAGACGGAGATTTGGTATATTGGGTTCAATAGTCGGTTGGCTCGAATCTTAGAGATATTTGACTTAGAGTGGTTTTCCATATGAGGGAATTTCAATACTTCGTACACTTCGTGTCGAAGTAAACTAAACTTCTTTGAAAATAGATTAGGTAATTTATGAAAAATAACTTAGAGTAATTATTATCATAAGTACGGATCTATTGAGAAACATTAAACCACTTATTCATACGCTATAAAATATGGATTTTTCAAACACATCTACTGATTCCTCGTCTTCTTACTTCGTTGAGTTGAAAATGTTTCTGTTAAAGATCTTGTTTACCGAAGGCATAAAGTGTTTTTCCAACTTGTCCAAGATTTTATGTGCTGTATCTAAAAGTTCACTACATAATAATGGTGAGGCACTAACACCCCATGAAGGAGCTTGGCCTGCAAGGCGGAAGGTTAGAGCTTCCGTATCCTCGCTCTCACACCCGACTGTCGCGTGTCAAATTCATGACACGTGGTGATGTGGTGAGCACCACGCATTAGACAGGCGCATTATTACCCCTTGTTCTTTCGAACGCAGGTTCCCAATTATTTAAAGCGACTGGGTAGGCCGCCCGCCAGGCATCGATCTGGGATTTGAACTCCAGACTTCCGCGCCGCAGTCCGATGCTCTAACCATCTGAGCCACGCTGGCGCACTACAGTTTAAAGTTAAAATTACACGTATCTTATACGCTCGATTCCTAGTAACGCAAGCAATTGCATTTCTTTTGGTTTCATTGTTAATTAAGTTGCATAGCGTAGTTTTCATATGTTAGTAGACATTATTTTCACATTTCAACCATTTCCGCATTTGGTTTAATTTTCAGGGGTATCGGACACGATATTAGCTTTCGACGTACGCTGTATTCGATGTAGAGCCAGTTTCCCGCCTATGACTAATAACCCTACTTCTCACCTGGTGTTTTTAAACTTCGTTTATTTTTTTATCTGTATCCTGATCACTCTGCTTCAATTTCACTGTATTTTTGGCTAAATTTGACATAATATGGTTTCTGCGAGCAACGATTTTGCTTGCTCTGTTTAATTCAACTTAGTGTACCTGCATAATTATATAGGTTCCCTAATTCATCTATACCACATATATACTGGCTGTTTCCTAAAAAACGCCGCAACCCATAACTCCGTTGTTTTAAATTTTAGACCCAACAAACTATATATATTCTTAAATGGCAAGACAAGAGCTACCTTTTGACATCACCCGTTCGTAAATATCTTTCAACTGTTTTGAGCAACGATGTTCAACTTTTTTATTTTAAATGGAACACCCTGTATATTTTTACACATTTGGATTTAGGATGAAATTCTGCATGCAGTAGTATGCTTAATTTGTTTTTTGGGCAGTAAGAAATGTTTAAAATAATTTTTTAATATTGTATGTAGACAGTCGTACAGTACCATAAAATTTTCAAGTGTGCCGTGGAAAACAATCAGAATACACAACGCAATAAACGTCATTTAAGCGTCAGTGTCGCATAACGCCAAAATAAATGTTAATTGGTTAAACGCCAAATTTGGTGGAAGGTGGATAGGAACGCATGGACCAGTTCGGTGGCCTGCGCGTTCGCCCGATCTTACCCCCCTAGATTTTTGGTTTTGGTCTTAAAGATCGTGTTTATCTAACACGTCCAGAAAACGAAAAAATTCTGAGGCAGAGGATTATCAATGCTTGTCGCGAAATACCTCCCAATTTGATATTGAATGCGACCAATGGAGTAACTAGAAGATGTCAGTTGTGTGTTCAACAAAGTGGCGGTCAGTTTGAGCAATACTTGTAGATACGTTTTGTAGTTTTGTTTAAATTTTATGGTACTGTACGACTGTCTACATGCAATATTAAAAAATTATTTTAAACATTTCTAAGTGTCCAAAAAACAAATGAAGCATACTACTGCGTGCATAATTTCTTCCTGAATCCAAATCTGTAGAAATATACAGGGTGTTCCATTTAAAATAAAAAAGTTGAACATCGTTGCTCAAAACAGTTGAAAAATATTTACGAACGGGCGATGTCAAAAGGTAGCTCTTGTCTTGCCATTTAAGAATATATATAGTTTGTTGGGTCTAAAATTTAAAACAACGGAGTTATGGGTTGCGGCGTTTTTTAGGAAACAGCCTGTATATACAAAAGCTTTGACAGGCCCTTTAGGCCCATTGCTTAATAATCTCTCTCCATTGTTTCTTGTCCGTAATTTTGTTTCTCCAATCTTCTATCCCTTTACTTGCTAAGTCCTCCATCACCGCTTCTTTCCATCTGACCCTTGGCCGGCCTCTTCTTCTTGCCTCATGTCGTCTTCCGTCTAACAGGATCCTTGTACTTCTCCCCTCTGGCAGCCTCCATACGTGCCCCATCCATCTTAACCTTTGTGCTTTCATAAAATCTATTATGCCTGTTTCTCCGTAGATTCTCTGTACCTCTTCATTTGTCTGTCTTCTCCAACCTTCTTCCGTTTGTACACCTCCAAAAATTTTTCTCAACATTTGTCTTTCCCATCTGCTTACCATGTTCTGGTCCGCTACACCCATTGTCCACGTCTCACATGCATACGTTGCCGTGGGTCGTATAACTGTCTTATAAAGCCTTAACTTTGCTCTTCGCGACACTAATTTTGAACTTAGCACATCTTTTAAGGCGCCCGCACTTCTGTTCGCTTTCACCAATCTTACTTTTATTTCCTTGCTGTAGTTGAGGTTTTCCGTAATTACCGTTCCTAGGAAAGTAAATTCTCGCACTTTTTCTATTATTAGCTCTTTTTCACCTATCGTTTTTATTACCACCGCGTCTTTTCCTGTACTTGTGTTGTCACCTTTGCCACTTAGCTTCATTATTTTTGTTTTTTCTGTGGTTATCACCAAACCCACTTTTCTTGCTTCATATTCGAAAATTTTAACTCTTTCTCGCATTTCCTGCATTGATCTTGTTACTATTGTCACATCGTCCGCATACGCGAGGACTTGGTGACTTTTAGTTTTAATTGATCCACTTCTGTTCATTTGGCTGCTTCTCACAACCACTTCCAACACTACGTTAAATATAATTGTAGAGAGGCGGTCTCCCTGTCTCAATCCCGTTTTTGTTTCAAAATTTTCTGAAAGTTGCCCATTATACCTCACTTTGTTCTCTGTATTGGTCATTGTTTCTTTTATTAAATTCCTTAACTTTTTATCGATACTGAATGTTTTCAAGATTTTGAACATTTTTTTTTCTGTTTATACTGTCATATGCTTGTTTAAAATCAATGAAAATTGCATACATTTCTATATTATGTTCATAGCCTATCATTTGAATTTCTTTTATTGTAAATATCTGATCCATAACTGATCTATATCGTCTAAAACCGCACTGATATTCACCTATTTCCATTTCAACGTGCACTTCTAGTCTTGCCTTAATTATTTTTGCTAGAATCTTGTATGTTGTGTCCAGGAGGGCAATTCCTCGGTAATTCGTACACTCTGCTTTTTCCCCTTTTTTGTGAATCGGTACAATTATGGATTTCTTCCATTCTTGCGGTAAGTTTTCTGTTTCCCACACCATTTTTATCATCTTCCATATTTCTTCTTCCAGTTCTTTGCCTCCATATTTGGTAAACTCTGTATATATTTCATTTTCTCCTGGGGATTTCTTATTTTTTTGTTCTTGTATGTACTTGGTTACTTCCTCTTTAGTTGGTGCTGATTCTCTTTCTTCTTCTTTTCTTTGTGTTATGTTCTCTTCGATTTCGTTTTCTTCCTCTATTTCTTGTTGTTCTGTTTTTTGGTTTCCCTAATTCATCTATACCACATCTGACACCTAATTTCATATACAGCTTTGTCATAAAGGAACTATTGATTATGTCGCAGTACCAACCTAACTCTACATATAAACCGTTCAATAGTTATTTGCCAAGTAGGTAGACATGGAATTTTGTTTTTATGTTTAATAAAACTAAAACTCCCTAGAAACTCTTTCTGACACTTTGTCAGAAGCAGCTGTTATGTACAGGAGGCTCACGAAAGTGTCTAATTTGACATTTTGAGGTTAAACATGCAATGTTGCCAGTCCTTTCATACTTTGTTTGCCACTAGGCATAATATGTATGGACATCGGCGTCATGGATATCTATCTGTCAACAAATTGTAGTACTAAAGTAAGTATGCCAAAAGTCATTAAAGGTGACACAAAACTACAAATTACAAAGGCTTACAGGCATTATAAAGCCGAAAGGCCCGATGAAACTGAAATCTTTGCCCGGCTTAGTGACTTTTGGGATGCAAGTATTTATGCATAAAACTTAATTGTTGCTTTAATTTTCGGCTTTATACTGTTTTAAATATCTGAAAGAACTATTAGAAATATTATGGGGCGGAACAATTTTGAAATTAAACCTTTTGGCCCACGACCTAAAAATGATACATACTATTTGCAACATACGCACTGAAGAAGTAGTTAACAATGCGAGACAAATTGTGCAAGAACAACCACACGTATCTGTTCGCCATTTAGGACAGCAATTAAATGTTTCATATTCAACATCTCATAAGATATTAAGAAGCAATTTGCATTATTTTCCTTACCGGTTGCAAGTGTTATCAGAAACTGCTGCCAAACGATTCTCCGGTTAGATTGGAATTTTGTAACTGGTTTATCAATAATTTAGGAAATAACGATAATGCGTTTGAGAAAACTTTCTTTACTGATGAGGCATACTTCTATTTATCTGGCTATATTAATTCACAAAGTATGAGGATGTGGAGCGCTGAGAATCCCAATTTTTATGTTGAAGAACCGCTTCACCCACAAAAAATCGGGGTTTGGGCTGCAATTAGTAAAAGAAGAGTTATAGGTCCTATATTTTTTGAAGGTAATTGAGTGCAGCAAAACGATTAAATTTTATTTTAATAGTTCAAATTTTAGGTTTTCTAAATGCACAACCATTTCATACTGAAATGTTGTCGCCGTTTTTTGAAGAGTTACGTGACAATGAATTACAAAAGGGTTACGTACTTTCAATAAGATGGGGCATAAATTTACTTAGTCAAAACATGTCTACAGTGTGGCCCCCGAGGTCTTGTTACTTAACTTCCTGTGATTTTCTTCTGTGGCCATATTTAAAAAAAATCCATTCTTCAACTTCCACTGGACAATATTCAGCAGCTTTAACAAAGAAGTAATGGAAAAAATGAAGAAATCAATAATGGCGTAATATTAAGATTTGAGAATAGAACGAGTTAAGGAGTTTACTTTCTTAGGAACATTAATCTCTGAAAACTTAAATTACACACAAGGAATGAAATTAAGGTTAATAAAAGCATCGAGATGTCCGGGCGCGTTAAATAGTATAATGTCCTTAAGACAAATGTCGCGAAATGCAAAACTACGACTTATAAGACAGTAATTCGACCCACGGCTACGTACGCATGTGAAACATGGAAGATGAATGTGGCAGACCAAGATACGATAAGTAGGTGGGAGAGAAAAATGCTGAGAAAAATATTTGGAGCGACTCGGACGGATGATGGTTGGAGAAGACTTACAAACGAAGAGGTACATAAGAAGTATGGAGAGCCAAATATAGTAGACTTCATTAAAGCTCAAAGGTTAAGATGGTTTGGGCATATATGGAGAATGCCAGATGGGAGAGCTACTAAGATAGTATTGGAAGGCAGAGCGCAAGAAACTAGAAGAAGAGGGCGACCAACGAATAGGTGGAAGGGGGCAGTAATGGAAGACATAGCAAAGAAAGGAATAGAAGACTGGAGAAATAAAATCATGAATAAGGAACAATGGAGACAGATTGTTATGCAATGGGCGTAAAGTGGCGTGTAAAAGCTTTATTTATACTGAAAAAATACATAAATTGTAATATTTAAATATTTTTGTATACAATTTATAATTACAATAAAACAAACGACTTATATACCATTATTCCTACTCAACAAAGTATGAAACGTATTCAGAATCAGCAATTTGTCTTTCATGAAATTTATCTTAACCAACAATAAAAGTGGCACAAAATCCAAAACAAATCTGGCAACCACGTTTTCTACATTAACATAAAATTATCATTTTATATAAAATGAGCATAACCTAACTTTTGTTAATGACTGACAGCATATTTACAGGGTGAAATTCAGCACCCTAACATGGCCTCCTATCTGGCAAATAACTATTGAACGGTTTATAACTAAATATAGGCTACATTCGTTATATAAGGGAATAAAATAAAACACAAAAAATACATAGAAAGAAAATCCTGTAAGAAAAGAAGAAGAAGACCAAGGAAAATATAGAACGAAGATGGCAGCGAAAAACAGGGAAAGAGTTGAGAAAAGTGACAGAAAATAACCTTAGTTAGAGTTCAAAGGCTTGTAGCGCTGAATATTATTGTAAATATTCCAACCAATATCCCATAGACGCTTTTAGGTTATCTATAATACAGTAGTAAGTATATCTCTAAAATCTTACTTTATTTTAGTAATATTATCCATATTAAAAGTTTTATGATTATATGCCATTAATATAATAACAAAACACACGTTTATAATACTATAATAATATTGTAGTAATTTTATAGACGATGTTTTGTTTTGTTGTTTAGTCTATACAAATAATCGTCAAAAGCTTAGGATATTTCGACAAAGTAACACAAGTACTTTTACTTACATTGTTAAATGCTTGTTTTATGTCCTGATAGTTAGTTACCTGTCTTAGATGACTTCAAATTTAATATTTTATTCAGAATAATTGAAAATATTTCAGAATAAATTTGCATAGTTCAGCACTAGAATCTGGTGAACTAATAAGAAATTAAGTCTCGATTATATTAGTGAAAATGCTCGTGTCTCAAGTACCTGATTTTGGTATTACATTGTAGTTTTCAATTTGGTTTTCTATCATTCAAAATTATTGATTTGCATCACCCACGAAAACCGCGCAAGAGCGGGGTATAGACAATTTCATCTTTCCAAGCCATAAAAAGTAGTGCTAATAAAACACAAAGTACTTATAGAATTGGGCTATTATTAATTATTACATACCAACCGTGGGATGTTTAACTCAATCGAGACTGTATTATAATACAGTTCAGTGATCGAGACCCACCTGCTGGATCTTCGTCTTCTATGATCTATGAACACTACGCATTTGTATACTGTTTTATTTTAATTATACCCGGTTTATTGTACTCGCGTTGCAAGAGTACACCGGATTTTGAAAAATTTGCAAGGTATATGTTGCCTAGATATTTGTAAGGTTGCATAACCACACATGTCGCTTTCATTATGTTCGTATATTGTGATTATTCAGTATGGAAGAGGTATAAGGGAGGGCCATCTGTTGCTACTTTATCGTAACATGGAATGGTTTCGAAAAGAAATCGTATTCATTGCTGTTATGATTTGAGCCAATAAATTGAAAAATAATAATGCAATGCAATAATTTTACGTTGGACCAGTCTGTGGTATTTATTTATTGCAACTCAGCACACAGGTATTACGTAAAGAATATCCAGAAAAACAGTTAATATAGAATGGTGTAAAGAATTGACAAAAAACCCATTTTGGCGTTCTTTCAGCAGTCTAAAAATGTTAAGTATTATAAAAAGCATTCATATTTTTTTTATGGACTGCCGGAAAACTATATGTTTTTGGTTGAGGAATACATTGTGCCAGTGGCCTAGATAGCTTTATTAGCTTTTTTTCTGGGGAGCATCCAACTATATTATCATGGAAAAAGTCCATGTTTAATTTCAAGACAGTTGCCGAAAATGAAATATTCCAGGCATTCAAGAATTTTAAAATCTGGTGTGATACACCTACACAACTTCCTTTTACGGTGATTTTATAATTAGCCAAACATTTGATTTTTTACTTTTAACGATTTTTCAAAAATATTCAAAATTACAAATTCTACAGAAACCGTACAAAATAAAGCGTTAGTTCAAGAGACAAATTTTCTCTAAAATTTTAAGCTAAATTCGAAAATTTAATCATATACCGGGTGTTCTATTTAAAATAGGAGTTAGTAAAAAAAATTGGAAAAAAACAAAAGAAACCCATTTTAGAGGCATTCAACTGGAAAATCACCTATCTGACATCAATACACATTAAAAATGTAATAAAAATGTAAAGTTTGAAAAAACTCGTATCCGTTTTTGAAAAAATCGAAAAAAACTGAAAAATCACAAGATTAAACACCATACTTCCGGTTATGCGATTTTCTTCAAAAGCTTGCTGTCGCATCTAGATAGTACAGAAAACACAAAAGCTTCAGACAGCGGGTTGAAGGAATCTCAAGCTTGGTCCACCCCGAGAGCACTGAGGCAATCCTCTCACAAAACACGTCTTGACTCTTCAAGCTCTGGGCACAAAGTATCGTCCAAAATTAGACACATTCGGCGTTTGTCTAACCCCCTTCCCAAATCTGTCCATGACTTTGCTTGTAGCTGTCTTTTTTTTATACCCAATTCACACGTCACTATCATAGCGTAAAAACTCCATTTTTTGTGATCAAGGAGGGGAAATCTTCAAAAAACCCCTGGTTAAGCCAGGGATTGTTGGATTCGACTGGGAAGGAGGCTCAGTTGCCTACCAACTAAAAAAAACCCCTTCTTCTGCAGGGTAGTCTGGATCCGTTTCTCAACATTGCTACACATCTACCCTGCCCTTCTGGTTCTGCTAGTTTCCTTCTTGTTGTCGTCTCCTTTCCTCATCTTCGTTTCTACGCATTATGTCGGTGATCATACTCTTTGGTGTTAACCACTTTTCTACTGTCTCCAGCATATGTGGAACTATGTTGTCGGCTGTTACCGCCTCTCCGATCTCCGTCTCAGCTCTGTTTCTCTCTTCATCCCAGCGTCCGCAATCAAAGAATGTGTGTGCTGGGGTATCCTCTTGCCCGCAGTATGCGCATTCGTTTGTACCTTGTAAGGCCATTCTGAACAGATAGCTGCCGAAACATCCGTGGCCAGTTAGTGCTTGCGTTAGGTGGCACTTAACCGACCCGTGTCGCCGTGTGATCCATGATTGTAAGTCTGTGATTAATGTCTTGGTCCAGGCAGCGGTGCCATCCATATTCCACTCTTCTTGCCACCTTTCTAGACTGCGTTCCCTGTTAGCTTTTTTCTGTGTTCATGTGTATTGTCCCTCCTCGTAGGTTCTTTCCATTGCGAGTAGATGTATGTGTATGGGTATCACCCCAGGCGTTGTGCCATTTGCGTGAAATAATAATAATAATAATAATAATAATGCATTTATTTCCACACGTAGCAACAGTACAGAAAACCAAATTTAAAAAACAAGTTAATTGGGGAAACCAATGGGTAGCAGTTCAGCAGCAGTGAACACTGCGTTTGGTCTTCCACTGTACCCAGCAAATAAAAATGAGGTTTATTAAATATAGAATAAATGCCTAATAACTAATAATATTAATACATTACAAAATAACTAACACCAATAATTCTGTGACAAATCAACACATAAAATCGATACACAAGTGATGCCTAACTATTCTGACGGTTCAGCAAGTGCAGACGCAATTTGGCCTTGAATGAAACCAATGGATAATTTTTAATATTTTGGGGGATGCTATTGTATACCTTCGCAATTTGATAAGAGAAACCCCTTTCAAACAGGGCAGTGCGATGTAGTGGTGGAGTAATAGTAAATTTATGTCGTAAATTTAAATTATGAACATCTGTCCTATAGGAAATTTTGTTATACAAATAAGCAGGACATTTATCTGTAATTACTTTAGGGTAAAGACAAGCAGCTTGCAAAGATCGTCTATTGTGCATATTCAGCCAATTCGATTCTTTAAGTTTATGAGATATGCGATCGTACTTTTTAACACCATGAATCAGTCGCAGACATGAGTTTTGTACTCTTTGAATTCTGCTAGCCGCATCAACCGTGATGCTGGGGCCGTAAACCTGAGAGCAATAAGAAAAGTGCGATAGCACTAATGCTTCACAAAGCATGGACTTAATTTTAGGCGACAAATAAGATCTGTGTGGATAAATAAGTTTCATATTAATGTAAGCTTGTTTAATATAATTAGAGATTTGTTTATTGTACCTAAAACCATTATCCATGATTAATCCCAGATTTCTAGCCTCAGCAGCAACGGGTATCGTAGTATCATTAATTTTTAAAATTATTCTGTCTCCCAGTTTTGATAAGATATTTTTGTTGCCAAATAATAAGACTACAGACTTGGATGGGTTAATTCTTAAAGAATGTTGTTGCGAAATAGTAGCAATGGTCTTTAGATCCTTGTTTATGTCCACCAACGCTTGCTGATACTGTTCACCTTCAAAGCTATGATACAGCTGTGTGTCGTCCGCATACATATGCATATTGCAAGTAGTTATACTATTGCAAAAGGCAGATGTATAAATGGTAAACAGCAGTGGTCCTAATATGGATCCCTGTGGCACACCCCTACTAATATTTCTGACGCCGAAAAGTAGCACAACATCGTGTAGCAGTAAAGTTTAGGTCATTAACATTACCGTTAGATGGCGCTGGAAAAGGTAATTCCAACCGGTAACGATGTACAGCGTGACAGAACCACCTTCACTGGCTTTTATGCAGTGTTTTTCAAAAAGTACAATATATGGGAAACTTTTTTAATATTCATTACTAAACAAAATCTCTATAAGAGTGTTCTTATTATTTACGCCAATTTTAGGAATATAATAGTTTTCAATTGTTTTACGGTTTGGTGGAAAAGAGAATTAATTTAAAATTGCTACAAGAGTAAACTACCACCGTTTCTAAATTATTAAAGGCACAGGAAAAATATTATTGTATTTAAAAATCTGGTGTGATACACGCAAACGACTTTCTTTTACAGTGATATTATTATTGATTTCTAATTTTTAAGCATTTGTCAAAAATAGTTAATAAAAGAAATAGGAAAGAAAACAATAGAAACCCATTTTAGAGGTATTCAACTGGAAAATCACCTATCTCACATCAATATCAATACACATTAAAATTGTAAAGTTTGAAAAAAATCGTTAGAGCCGTTTCCGAAAAAAATCGAAAAAAAAATAAAAAATCACAAGAGTAAACACCTACTTCCGGTTATGCGATTTTCTTCAAAATCTTGCTGTCGCATCTACATAGTACAATTTCATCTTTCTAAGCCATAAAAAGTAGTGCAAATAAAACACAAAGTACTTATAGAATTGGGCTATTATTAATTATTACATACCAACCGTGGGATGTTTAACTCAATCGAGACTGTATTATAATACAGTTCAGTTCAGTGATCGAGACCCACCTGCTCGATCTTCGTGTTCTATGAACACTACGCATTTGTATACTGTTTTATTTTAATTATACCCGGTTTATTGTACTCGCGTTGCAAGAGTACACCGGATTTTAAAAAATTTGCAGGTATATGTTGCCTGGCTATTTGTAAGTTTGCATAACCACACATATCGTTTTCATTATGTTCATATATTGTGATTATTCAGTATGCAAGAGGTATAAGGGAGGGCCATCTGTTGCTACTTTATCGTAACATGGAATGGTTTCGAAAAGAAATCGTATTCATTGTTGTTATGATTTGAGCCAATAAATTGAAAAATAATAATGCAATGCAATAATTTTACGTTGGACCAGTCTGTGGTATTTATTTATTGAAACTAAGCACACAGGTATTACGTAAATAATATCGAGAAAAACAGTTAATATAGAATGGTGTAAAGAATTGACAAAAACCGCATTTTGGCGTTCTTTCAGCAGTCTAAAAATGTTAAGTATTATAAAAGGCATTCATAATTTTTTGATGAACTGCCGGAAAACTATATGTTTTTGGTTGAGGAATACATTGTGCCAGTGGGCTAGATAGCTTTATTAGATTTTTTCCTGGGAAGCATCCAACTATATTATCATGGAAAAAGTCCATGTTTAATTTCAATACAGTTGCCGAAAATTAAATATTCCAGGCATTCAAGAATTTTAAAAATCTGGTGTGATACACCTACACAACTTCCTTTTACGCTGATTTTATAATTAGCCAAACATTTTATTTTTTACTTTTAAGCATTTTTCAAAAATTTTCAAAATTACAAATTCTACAGAAACCGTACAAAATAGAGCGTTAGTTCAAGAGACAAATTTTCACATATAATCTCACAAGATCATTAATTCATATCCGGAAATTATTTATCGTGCATTCCAACAACGTCCTAATTTGCCTTCGCGTCCCGCTCGGGCAAATTAATACGACGTTGTTGGAACGCACTCAAAAAATTTCCGGATATGAATTAATGCTCGAATGCAGATTCGGTAAGAAAATCGTAACGACACAAACCCTAAAAAGAAGCAATGTCTACCTACAAAAAATTTCCAAGAAATTTTGTTGTTGTCTGGGTTACGGCTCGTGAACTAATTTTTCTATTGGTCATTAATGAGTGTCGTACGATTTTCTCTAAAATTTTAAACTAAATTCGAAAATTTAATCATATACCGGGTGTTCTATTTAAAATAGGAGTTAGTAAAAAAATTGGAAAAAACAAAAGAAACCCATTTTAGAGGCATTCAACTGGAAAATCACCTATCTCACATCAATACACTGTAACGATAAAAGGAGCAAGGGTGGGCCTTACCTGTTGACGAAAGTTGTACTAGGTATTTTGTCAGCTGGTAAATATCGGCCTAAGGCGGCTAACTCGCCGTGAGGTCGGGGTTCCAAACTTCCAAACTCTAAATAGGGCGCCAGGTTCTCGACGAAGAATAAATCCTTGGGTCGAACCTTCCCCAAGGTTGGGATACACCCAGCTTACAAAAGCAATAAAAATGACACCACCAAAATCAAGCTGATAACAAGTTTTATTAACACAGGAGGTTCTATAGTGCTTGCAACCAAATGCCCAAATAGCACATGCCAAGACCAATACAATGAAACAATAATAAATATAACACATTAAAATCAATGCTGCGTACATATACCAATATAAATTGCACACACAAGTACCCTAAATATATCACAGATTACAATTGCCGCATAACGAATAACCAAATACTCACTTCCTGAGCGCGTAGCCAGATAATCAAAGTATAAATTTTGCAAACACAATCATCAAGCTTAAATAACGCAATCTGTGAAGCAGATCTACACGCGTAACCAATAAAGCAATCAAGTCTGACTCAAAGTGCAATCCTCTGTGAAGCAGAGATCCCAAAAGAGGGTGAGGACGTCGCAAGCGATAAGCGGTTGCTAGCTAAAGACACACGAGGCTAGCGTTTACCCGAATAATTACGCTTCAACTTTTCTAATTGGCGGGATATACTAGATTGAGTGAGATCTCACGCAGTTCCGTACGCCCTAGAGGAAAGACATGATATAATAGTTGTTGAAAAATAAACAGCATGCTTGCTAACGCTTCACGCCCCGAATTAAAGAAGCAAAAACGTCGAACAACATAATGAATTCAAATCCGTAATAATCCCGTGGGCTGGAACGGAGCCACACGCACGTAGTTCGAACGAGCCACGAAGCGACTTGACAGATATCGCGCAACAAGTAAACAAAACAATAAACGAAATCAAACGCGCCATGAAAGTGAATTATTAGTTAAGCAGGTGAATACTCTGATTTACATTCAAAGCGTAGCGAACGCAGCTATTCAACATTACTAAACGCGTCTATAAAATGGGCAACACAGCAAAAATCACAATTTCCAATACGAACATACAAAATACAGCTAACGATACAACTTTTGACCTTGGTAACCTCGTAGGAGCACTAGCCTATGGCCAGCTTGAGTTTCTGGCGCGTGGAGCGGCCAGCAGGAGGAGGTGACTTCCGTAGGCTACGACAGCAGCTGAGGCTAATCTCTCAGGCAGGGGCCCAGTGCAAGGTCCAAACGGAGCTGGAGAAGTTCTCGCCCAAACTACGAGTTCAGCGGGGGAGAGACTGCGACTAGCAGAAGCTTCCGCAGCAGGTTTGTACTACGACAGCTCATTGGGGTCGATCCAGATAACATGTGCTCGTCCACAGGTTACGAGGGAAAAGTCAATTCACAACGACACAATGGCAGCAAACAAGCAATAAACAATGGCCAGGTCACAAGCAGGCTTACGATCGTAGGCAGCCTGAAGGATTTCGACATGTGCTCAGCGAAGACGGTACCATTAAATCCGCCCAACAGGCGATACGAACGGGGTAATATAAAACACCAAAAATTACCAGCACGTCCATGGGGTTTCGATGCGACAAAATCCTCTTCAAATCGAGAAAGCTACCAAAGCTTACGAAGCAAACGAGCCCAAATAGGTACAACTTCACTAGAACACAGCTAAATGTCCAACAGGACGGAAATTTCCAGCAATGCCGCACCAAGTCTGCTCTTATCAATGTTCCAAAAACTGCATGACCTCCAGAAAAACTAATGGAATGCACCAGTGCCATCGCAGATAACAGCAATATAACTGTAAAGTGTTAGAAGAGCGAAGAGGGTTGCCTAACTACCAATCTGTAATATTTAGCAATCTAGGGGTAGTTATTCGGGGAGATGCTTACGAAAGTGCTTCATAATTATAGGAGAGTAATTAAAAATAAGACATAGCCAATTATACCTAGTTTAAAGCATGCAAAAATTGACAAAAGCCAACCATAAATACTCAAAAGCTGAAAATTCAACTAGCGAAAATTTACTAATACGAGGGTCGCTCCAAAAGTAACGTAATAACACATTAAAAATGTAATAAAAATGTAAAGTTTGAAAAAACTCGTTATAGCCGTTTTTGAAAAACACCAAAAAAACTGTAAAATCACAAGATTAAACACCATACTTCCGGTTATGCAATTTTCTTCAAAAGCTTGCTGGCGCATCTAGATAGTACACAAAACTTATATATGAAGTCTCAACGGCAAACCTCTTTTCGTTTTTGAGATATTCTGTTCGCGGACACACAGATAGACAGACAGACAGACCAATGAACAAAAACGTGCTTTTTGGGTTCAGGGGACTCTAAAACATGAAGATCTGTTGAAAACTCAATTTCGAATTTTTGGGGTAAATCCAATACTTCGTTTATCGTAAACGGAAGTAAATACAAGTTCAGACAAAAAATCTGGTGTGATACACACACATCTTCCATTTACAGTGATCTTATAATTAGCAAAAAATTTGATTTTGAATTTTTAAGCATTTGTATAAAAATTTTAAAAATTACTGTTTCCACAGAAACCGTACAAAATAGGGCGTTAGTTGAAGAGACAAATTTTCTCTAAAATTTTAAGCTAAATTCAAAAATGTAATAATATATCGAGTGTTCTATTTAAAATAGGGGTAATAAAAAATAGAAAAAAAAACAAAAGAAACCCATTTTAGAGGTACTCAACTGGAAAATCACCTATCTCACATCAATACACATTAAAATGTAAAGTTTGAAAAAATCGTTATAGCCGTTTTTGAAAAAATCGAAAAAAACTGAAAAATCACAAGATTAAACGCCATACTGCCGCTTATGCGATTTTCATCAAAAGCTTGCTGTCGCATCTAGATAGTACAGAAAACACAAAAGCTTCAGACAGCGGGTTGAAGGAATCTCAAGCTTGGCCCACCCCGAGCGCACTGAGGCGACCCTCTCACAAAACACGTATTGACTCTTCAAGCTCTGGACACAAAGTATCGTCCAAAATTAGACACATTCGGCGTTTGTCGAACCCCCTTTCCTAATATGTCCATGTGACTTTGCTTGTAGCTGTCTTTTTTTATACCCAATGCACACGTCACTATCATAGCGTAAAAACTCCATTTTTTGTGAGCAAGGAAGGGAAATCTTTAAAAAAACCCTGGTTAAGCCAGGGATTGTTGGATTCGACTGGGAAGGAGGTTCAGTTGCCTACCAACTAAAAAACCCCCCTTCTTGGGCAGGGTAGTCTGGATCCGTTTCTCAACTCTACCCTGCCCTTCTGGTTCTGCTAGTTTCCTTCTTGTTGTCGTCTCCTTTCCTCATCTTCGTTTCTACGCATTATGTCGGTGATCATACTCTTTGGTGTTAGCCACTTTTCCACCATATGTGGAACTATGTTGTCGGCTGTTACCGCCTCCCCTATCTCCGTCTCAGCTCTGTTTCTCTCTTCATCCCAGCGTCCGCAATCAAAGAGTGTGTGTGCTGGGGTATCCTCTTGCCCGTAGTATGCACATTCATTTGTATCTTGTAACGCCATTCTGAACAGATAGCTGCCGAAACATCCGTGGCCAGTTAGTGCTTGCGTTAGGTGGCACTTAACCTACCCGTGTCGCCGTGTGATTCATGATTGTAAGTCTGTGATTAATGTCTTGGTCCAGGCAGCGGTGCCATCTATATTCCACTCTTCTTGCCACCTTTCTAGCGTGCGTTCCGTGTTAGCTTTTTTCTGTGCTCTTGTGTATTGTCCCTCCTCGTAGGTTCTTTCCATTCCGAGTAGATGTATGGGTATCACCCCAGGCGTTGTGCCATTTGCGTTAAATGACGCCGAAAAGTAGCACAACATCGTGTAGCAGTAAAGTTTAGGTCATTAACATTACCGTTAGATGGCGCTGGAAAAAGTAATTCCAACCGGTAACGATACAGCGTGACAGAACCAGCTTCACTGGCTTTTATGCAGTGTTTTTCAAAAAGTGCAATATATGGGAAACTTTTTTAATATTCATTACTAAAAAAAATCTCTATAAGAGTGTTATTATTATTTACGACAATTTTAGGAATATAATATTTTTCAATTGTTTTACGGTTTGGTGGAAAAGGGAATTAATTTAAAATTGCCACAAGAGTAAACTACCACTGTTTCTAGATTTTTAAAGGCACAGGAAAAATATTATTGTATTTAAAAAATCTGGTGTGATACACGCAAACGACTTCCTTTTACAGTGATCTTATTATTATTGATTTTTAATTTTTAAGCATTTGTCATAAATAGTTAATAAAAGAAATAGGAAAGAAAACAATAGAAACCCATTTTAGAGATATTCAACTGGAAAATCACCTATCTCACATCAATACACATTAAAAATGTAAAGTTTGAAAAAAATCGTTAGAGCCGTTTCCGAAAAAAATCGAAAAAAAAAACTGAAAAATCACAAAAGTAAACACCTACTCCCGGTTATGCGATTTTCTTCAAAAGCTTGCTGTCGCATCTACATAGTACACAAAACTTCTATATCAAGTTTCAACGCCATACCTCTTTTCGTTTTTGAGATATTCTGTTCACAGACAGACAGACACACACAGACGGACCAATGAACAAACACATGTTTTTTGGGTTTAGGGACTCTACGTGAAGATGTTTTAAAAACTCACTTTCGAATTTTTGGGGTGAATCCAATACTTCATTTATCGTAAAAGGAAGTAATAATCATTTTCATTTATTTTATTTTTAAAATTAATGATAAACTAAACTTATTCTCCTTAGCATAAAATTTCGGCTTAGACCGCGTAGTATTTGTATATGAACACCCAGCATTTTCTGGCTTAATGTGCCTTGCACCTTGTGAAGTAGAGCAAAAACCCGCGCAATGGCCATGCTCTTTGGTGGCTCGTGTTGTTTGAGTATCTTGAGAACGAGGATAGTTAGGCAGATTTGGCCGTTTTCCTGTTTGTGCATCCATATTCACTAACGTTTCGCAAGACCTTGCAGCTTGCATCATCAGAGTGAAAGTCGCACTAAACTTCCTTGAAAATAGATTAGGTAATTTATGAAAAATAACTTAGAGTAATTATCATAAGTACGGATCCATTGAGAAACATTAAACCACTTATTCATACGCTATAAAATATGGATTTTTCAAACACATCTACTGATTCCTCGTCTTCTTACTTCGTTGAGTTGAAAATGTTTCTGTTAAAGATCTTGTTTACCGAAAGCATAAAGTGTTTTTCCAACTTGTCCAAGATTTTATGGGCTCTATCTAAAAGTTCACTACAGCTTAAAGTTAAAATTACACGTATCTTATACGCTCGATTCCTAATAACGCAAGCAATTGCATTTCTTTAGGTTTACTTGTTAATTAAGTTGCAATCGCGTAGTTTTCATATGTTAGTAGACATTATTTTCACATTTCAACCATTTCCGCATTTGGTTTAATTTTCAGCGGTATCGGACACGATAGGTTCACATTAGTTGTCGACGTACGCTGTATTCGATGTAGAGCCAGTTTCCCGCCTATGACTAATAACCCTACTTCTCACCTGGTGTTTTTAAACATCGTTTATTTTTTTATCTGTATCCTGATCACTCTGCTTCAATTTCACTGTATTTTTGGCTAAATTTGACATAATATGGTTTCTGCGAGCAACGATTTTGCTTGCACTGTTTAATTCAACTTAGTGTACCTGCATAATTATATAGGTTCCCTAATTCATCTGCACCACATCTGACACCTAATTTCATATACAGCTTTGTCATAAAGGAACTATTGATTATGTCGCAGTACCAACCTAGCTCTACATAACTAAATATAAGCAACATTCGTTATATAAGGAAATAAAATAAAACACAAAAAATACATAGAAAGAAAATCCTGTAAGAAAAGAAGAAGAAGGCCATGGAAAATATAGAACGAAGATGGCAGCGAAAAACAGGGAAAGAGTTGAGAAAAGTGACAGAAAATAACCTTAGTTAGAGTTCAAAGGCTTGTAGCGCTGAATATTATTGTAAATATTCCAACCAATATCCCATAGACGCTTTTAGGTTATCTATAATACAGTAGTACTTATATCTCTAAAATAACAATTTTACTTTATTTTATTTCATACTGATGTCAAAAATTACATTTTTCGGATTATTTATGGTACAAAAAATGGAACATTAAAATCCTAGTACTTTAAAGTAAAATTTTAAAGTTCAAGTACTTTAAAATTATACGTCAGTTGTTGACATGACAGTTGAAATTATTTACAACTTTTCATTACCGTTGTATTCACCACGAACGAAAAGTGTTTTTAAAGGTCCTCGCAAGTAATTCCAACTTTCTCGTCTTTAAATGCCACTTTTCGTTCGAGATAAATAAACTACTATTAGTAATGTTATCCATATTAAAAGTTTTATGATTATATGTCATTAATATAATAACAAAACACACGTTTATAATACTATAATAATATTGTAGTAATTTTAGAGCATTAATATTATGGAATTTTATAGACGATGTTTTGTTTTGTTGTTTAGTCTATACAAATAATCGTCAAAAGCTTAGGATATTTCGTCAAAAGTAACACAAGTACTTTTACTTACATAGTTAAATGTATGTTTTATGTCCTGATAGTTAGTTACCTGTCTTAGATGACTTCAAATTTAATATTTTATTCAGAATAATTGAAAATATTTCAGAATAAATTTGCATAGTTCAGCACTAGAATCTGGTGAACTAATAAGAAATTAAAACTCGATTATATTAGTGAAAATGCTCGTGTCTCAAGTACCTGATTTTGTTATTACATTGTAGTTTTCAATTTGGTTTTCTATAATTCAAAATTATTGATCTGCATCACCCACGAAAACCGCGCAAGAGCGGGGTATAGGAAATTTCATCTTTCTAAGCCATAAAAAGTAGTGCAAATAAAACACAAAGTACTTATAGAATTGGGTTATTATTAATTTATACATACCAACCGTGGGATGTTTAACTCAATCGAGACTGTATTATAATACAAATACAGTTCAGTTCAGTGATCGAGACCCACCTGCTGGATCTTCGTGTTCTATGAACACTACGCATTTGTATACTGTTTTATTTTAATTATACCCGGTTTATTGTACTCGCGTTGCAAGAGTACACCGGATTTTAAAAAATTTGCAAGGATATAATGCCTAGACATTTGCATAGTTGCATAACCACACATATCGCTTTCATTATGTTCGTATATTGTGATTGATTATTCAGTATGCAAGAGGTATAAGAGAGGGCCATCTGTTGCTACTTTATCGTAACATGGAATGGTTTCGAAAATAAATCGTATTCATTGCTGTTATGATTTGAGCCAATAAATTGAAAAATAATAATGCAATGCAATAATTTTACGTTGGACCAGTGCATCTGGTGTCAATTGATAATTTAAAAGTGTGGCGTCAGGGTCCTGCTTGTGCTGTAACTGGCTGTACCTCGCTCAAGATAAAAACTCCGAATAAGGTTGTAAAGATAAACGTGTCAAGGTGGGACATTATATGAAAAACCTAGTAATATTGTTTCGTATAAAAACTGTACGCGATAGGAAGGACTGAATATAAATCAATTAGAAAATATTCTAATCCCAGAAAACAACTCCAAACATATAACGGCACACTCTCCGAGATAGGTCATGCACAACATACATATAAGTAACGCAAAATCACGAAATTGGTCTACGTAGGAAACATACGCAGTCGGATTTCAGCCAAAGGAATGAAACTAGGGTGCACAACCACACCGGTGGTTAACCAACGCACAGGCAGGCCAACTTTCGCTAAAAACTAACACAATTTCAACAAAAAAAAACAAGCGATTATCCCTAACGCAGTACCAAGGAGTACAAATAAGGGAATATAGCCTATATACGCCCCAAGGCAAACAGTAGACTAAAATATCATTGCTTCATCGCGACTATCAAATAAGAGAATTTGTATATATCTAACAAGCAAGACAATAGTGAAAAATTTACTAAGGAAAGTTAACAATGTTAAAATTAAAGGCCACAATGTAAATATACAATGACTCATAACACTATAACAAATAATACCTACTATAAAACGTGTGCCCGACAATACCAAATTAAATAATTGAAATATAAATATAGGGCTTAAAATATCTTCAGGGGCAATATAATAAGTGGTATGCCTATTATCAATAAATTTTTGATGAATATGAGTTATAATCCCAAAGCTGATATATGAGTCCGTAGAACGAGTTGTATTTTCATGCATTGAGATTATAACGAAATGATATTCTTAAAAATATAGAGTATTAGGCATACTAGGAATTATATTTAAAATATATAGAAGAGGGAGCGCAATACTATTTTATTACCTGAGTATCAATGCTAATGATCAATGTTTGTCCGAGATACAGTTTTTGTAGTTTTTTTATAAAACGTAGTATCGTAGAAGGTCCCTACTGGCAAATGTCATACATTTAAAAGATGATGATTGGCTCAAAATTTAACGAATTATATATAGTATGAGCAAAAAGTTACTCCCTCAAAGATACCTTTAGAATTTTGAAGTTATGTGTATTATAACACCAGAAAATTAGAAGCTGTCATTTGACATTTGTTATTATGTAATAAATGGTACTTGCCGCACAATTCTAAAAAAGATTTAAATATGCATCCATGCAGCCTACAAATGTATCAAGAACTTTTACCTCCAAATTAAATAAGAGGATTTTATACTGTAGGTAACTGGTTTTTGCACAATTTTAATAATGATATTTTGGATTGAACTTTTTTTCTGATGAGTCGTGGTTTTACTTAAATGTCTACATTAATTCACAAGTAATGCGCTTATGGCGCGCTGATAATCCACATTTCTTTAATTAACTTGTTATTATTACCTGAGAAGCAAGAAAATGGAGATAAATTTTAGAAGGACGAGATATATATCATTCGACTCAGCTTGAAGAGTAGATTCCAAAAATATATAGAAACCGGAAATCGGATTTCTTTTCCGAGGTCGACTTCCGGTCAATTTTTTTTTTAACTTTTAACTTTTTCCTTTATAGCTCCTGCAGTTTTTGAGATATTTAGCTCAAATTTGGAATACAGGTTACGCCGCAGGGCTTACATCGTTGAGCATATCAAATGGTTGTGAGAATCTACAGGGAGATATTTTTTCAGGGGTCATGCTTCCTTTTCTCCCCCTGAACTTTTTTGCGGTGCGCCGCTGTTAGATTATAAAATAAAATTGAGTTTTCTGTTTTGTTTAGAATCTTTTTGTTCTCTTGCAGTTTTTTCGTATCTGCAACCGTTATCGAGAAAAAAAAAGTATAAAAACGATTTTCTGTAATTTGTTAGACGAAATTTAAATTTTTAAAATGGTTTTAAACGTTAATTATGTGCTAATAAGTACACGGTAACAATTTATAGATTAGTTCAGGCACATCAGTTTTGAGTCATTATAATTTTTACCGCTACAATAACTTTACAACACATACGAGGGCTGTTCAACATGTTATCTACTTGAAATAAAAATGAATTTAATGAAATTAAATATTTTTTGCCACTTGTAAAGCTTCTTTGTAAAATAGACGTTTGGGTAGCGTGCTCTCGCCGGAGAATTATCGGACCAATATTCTTTGAAGATACAATAAATGCCGAAAGATATCAAAATAAAATTCTTGAAGAATTTGTTAATTAGCTCCATAACGATGAAATTCGACAAAGATACTTCCAACAAGATAAGGCAACATCTCATGTAGCTTGAACCACGTTTGGAATATCTACAGCAGTTCTTTGATGACGGATTAATTTCAAAAGATTTTGGCACCCAGATCTTGTGATCTCACCCTTTTGGATTTCTTTTTATTTCCATTCCTAAAAAATTCAGTATTTAAAACACCTGTTCATACGATTTTAGACTAAAAGAACGAATTACCGAGGCATGTAATGCAATAACACCAGAATTGTTGCAAAGTGTCTTCGAAAACATGAAACGACGTGTGAGGGCGTGCTTGCAAGAAGAAGGAAGACATTTTCAGCACCTCTTGTAAATGTGTAAGTATAAACTGTAAAATTTTGTAAGATTTACCAACTTTGAATTTCTTTACAGGCTGAAGTGAGATTATGTACGTCTAACAAGAATCTTTAATTTAGTAGTTGTTTCCATTAACACAAACGTTATGCTAATTTTATTTTATTAATTTTGTCTTAAATGCTGTTCGTTATAATTTAAATTTTCTGTTTATTAAATTTAGTAAGTTTCCTTACAAGACAGCATTTTTTAATTTAAACGTCAATAACGTCATTGACAAGAATCGACAAGAATTAAATATAATTTTTTGGTGTTATAATACACATACAATTCCAAATGTATCTTTAATATAGTTCCTTTTTGCTCATACTAAAAGAACCAATTCCTGAAGCAATACTAGTCAAATTCAATCAGGACCAAATGTTATTGGTTCTGTAAACTAGGACACACCACTGCCAAACGGACATAAACTACAGAAAATATATAAATTATCATAAAAATCACAGACAACTCGACACTCTATCAAACATTAAAATCAGAGCACGCGTACGAACAAAATAAATGGATAGAAATCTTAATGAGAAAGAACACCCTAAAGAACTAACACTAGCAAATACAAGTGTTGAAACTATAAGTGCACATTCATCGGAAGAAGACGAAGAAGATCATCACAAAAATAAAGAAATAAAAAACCAAAACAAGAAAGCAATGGAAACGCGAGAAAGACAAGATGGAGAAAATCTATTAAAACCAATAAAGGCAATAATACAATACCAAGAAAATACATCCAAAATATCATACAACCAACTAATCAACTTTATAAAAGAAGCACAGTCTGCCAAAGGCCCTCTAAAATGAATAAGAAACCACTTCCCAAATATAGAAAATCTATCGACAACTAATTGATCCACAGGAAGATAAAATATGGAATTACTCGAATAATCTCAAATATTAGAAAATAAATCAGACAAGAAATGATCTGAACGAATTAATATAAAATACAAATACAACTCAGGGAGAGGATAACCTAACAACAGATTAAAAATGGCCTACAAAAGAAAATAACTGTAAAATAGTACAATACACCTGCAATGGTTTCTATAAACAGTGCCACAAAATATAGATTATAGCCCTTGCGCTTCCGCCTATGTCCTATGTCTACACGAACACACTTGAAAAATAAAAAAAAAAACTTAACAACTTTCAAACATATAACAAAAATGTGCAAGTAGAAGATGGTTGAGGAGGAGTTTCCATTTTGATAAACACATTTATATCTTCAGAAGTACTACAAATAAAATCGTAACTATAAGTAATCCCAGTCCAATACAGATACCACACAAAGATTACCTTATCTAATACCTATATACCCCAAAGTAATAAACTAGAAATAGTAGAAATAGAAAATATAATAAAACAGCTACCAGAGCTTTATATAATGGTAGGAAATTTTAATTACCACATCAGTATATGCTGAGGAATATATACAAATCCTAAGGAAAGCTTATGGGGTATAATTAAATAATAAATTAATAAATAATAACGATCTAACGCTCTGGCGGTTGAAGAGGAGAGATTAATGGTAAGTAACACATTTAAATGATGGGAAACCAACTTATTTCCATGATAAAACAAACAACTATACAGCAATCGATCTTTCCCTATGTACCCCCCAAAATTAGATCAGAACTAACATGGAAACTGGACACAGATCTACACGGAAGTGATCACCTCCCCATAACAACTGAAGTAGAAACATAACAATAAATACAAAGTAGCCAAACCGAAGTGGCTCACCAATAAAATATATGCATAAACGATCTAACGGAAAGCATCAAAGAATCGATACTTACTAATGAATACTCCATAAACCAAAATGGGGTACCTACCATGGTAGAATGCAACATGCAAGGAACCGATATTAAGAAAGAAATCAAGTTTTAACAGCTATTGGAAAACAAAACAATAGAAGATCGGTAAATTACAAAAATGAAAGAGCCTTAACTATATAGATAGGTAATAAACAAAACACAACAGGATTTCCGGAAACACTATTTTGCTTCCATAAACGGAACAACCAATTAAAAACATATATGGAACAATGAACTCGCACAAGCAGGCTAGTTCGTAGGCGCTGAAATCGAATCCAGTCAGGAATACCTTTTATTTGCAAATTGATATAATTTGAATTACCAGGTGTTTATTTTTATTGTTTCAGTATTATTAGAAACGTTATGATATTTTTACCCCTAGTTGCCTTTGATTTTTCAAAATATTTAATGTCACAACTTCCACTTACGAGGGAAGTTCTAAGTAAAGCAGTTTACAGAGACCTTTCCTTGCTTTGAATGAATAAAAAACTAACATGCTTACATAATATATTCTGAGACAACCGCGTGGCGCAGTGGTAGAGCATCAGGCTTGCGCTGACCCTGACATGACCATTCCAAACATATAACTTTAATAACTTTTTTTCTCTATCTCTTACGGCTTGGCTGCTGACAGCGTCCCCGACAGACAAGTCTATTAGATAAAGGATGCTCGGGTCTCTAGTACCTGATTTTGTTATTACATTGTAGATTTTAATTTGGTTTTCTATAATTCAAAATTATTGATCTGCATCACCCACGAAAACCGCGCAAGAACGGGGTATAGGAAATTTCATCTTTCTAAGCCATAAAAAGTAGTGCAAATAAAACACAAAGTACTTATAGAATTGGCCTATTATTAATTATTACATACCAACCGTGGGATGTTTAACTCAATCGAGACTGTATTATAATACAGTTCAGTTAAGTGATCGAGACCCACCTGCTGGATCTTCGTGTTCTATGAACGCTACGCATTTGTACAGTTTTATTTTAATTATACCCGGTTTATTGTACTCGCGTTGCAAGAGTACACCGGATTTTAAAAAATTTGCAAGGTATATGTTGCCTAGATATTTGTAAGGTTGCATAACCACACATATCGCTTTCATTATGTTCGTATATTGTGATTATTCAGTATGCAAGAGATATAAGGGAGGGCCATCTATTGCTACTTTATCGTAACATGGAATTCGAAAAGAAATCGTATTCATTGCTGTTATGATTTGAGCCAATAAATTGAAAAATAATAATGCAATGCAATAATTTTACGTTGGACCAGTCTGTGGTATTTATTTATTGCAACTCAGCACACAGGTACTACGTAAAGAATATCCCGACAAACAGTTAATATAGAATGGTGTAAAGAATTGACAAAAAACCCATTTTGGCGTTCTTTCAGCAGTCTAAAAATGTTAAGTATTATAAAAGGCATTCATAATTTTTTGATGGACTGCCGGAAAACTATATGTTTTTGGTTGAGAAATACATTGTTCCAGTGGTCTAGATAGCTTTATTAGCTTTTTTTCTGGGAAGCATCCAACTATATTATCATGGAAAAAGTCCATGTTTAATTTCAATACAGTTGCCGAAAATTAAATATTCCAGGCATTCAAGAATTTTAAAAATCTGGTGTGATACACCTACACAACTTCCTTTTACGGTGATTTTATAATTAGCCAAACATTTGATTTTTACTTTTAAGCATTTTTCAAAAATTTTCAAAATTACAAATTCTACAGAAACCGTATAAAATAGAACGTGAGTTCAAGAGACAAATTTTCTCTAAAATTTTAAATTAAATTCGAAAATGTTATCATATACCGGGTGTTCTATTTAAAATAAGAGTTAGTAAAAAAAATTGGAAAAAACAAAAGAAACCCATTTTAGAGGCATTCAACTGGAAAATCACCTATCTCACATCAATACACATTAAAAATGTAATAAAAATGTAAAGTTTGAAAAAACTCGTTATAGCCGTTTTTGAAAAAATCGAATAAAAAACTGAAAAATCGCAAGATTAAACACCATACTTCCGGTTATGCAATTTTCTTCAAAAGCTTGCTGTCGCATCTAGATAGTACACAAAACTTATATATGAAGTCTCAACGCCAAACCTTTTTTCGTTTTTGAGATATTCTGTTCACGGACACAGATAGACAGACAGACAGACCAATGAACAAAAACGTGCTTTTTGGGTTCAGGGGACTCTAACATGAAGGTCTGTTGAAAACTCAATTTCGAATTTTTGGGGTGAATCCAATACTTCGGTTATCGTAAACGGAAGTAAAAATAAGTTCAGACAGAAAATCTGGTGTGATACACACACATCTTCCATTTACAGTGATCTTACAATTAGCCAAAAATTTGATTTTTAATTTTTAAGCATTTGTCAAAAAATTTTAAAAATTACAGTTTCCACAGAAACCATACAAAATAGGGCGTTAGTTGAAGAGACAAACTTTCTCTAAAATTTAAGCTAAATTCAAAAATGTAATAATATATCGAGTGTTCTATTTAAAATAGGGGTAATAAAAAAATTGAAAAAAAACAAAAGAACCCCATTTTAGAGGTATTCAACTGAAAAATCACCTATCTCACATCAATACACATTAAAATGTAAAGTTTGAAAAAATGACAAGATTAAACACCATACTTCCGGTTATGCGATTTTCTTCAAAAGCTTGCTGTCGCATCTAGATAGTACAGAAAACACAAAAGCTTCAGACAGCGGGTTGAAGGAATCCCAAGCTTGGCCACCCCGAGAGCACTGAGGCGACCCTCTCACAAACACGTCTTGACTCTTCAAGCTCTGGGCACAAAGTATCGTCCAAAATTAGACACATTCGGCGTTTGTCTAACCCCCTTCCCTAATCTGTCCATGACTTTGCTTGCAGCTGTCTTTTTTTATACCCAATGCACACGTCACTATCATAGCGTAAAAACTCCATTTTTTTGTGATCAAGGAGGGGAAATCTTTAAAAAAAACCTGGTTAAGCCAGGGATTGTTGGATTCGACTGGGAAGGAGGCTCAGTTGCCTACCAACTAAAAAACCCCCCTTCTTGGGCAGGGTAGTCTGGATCCGTTTCTCAACATTGCTACAGATCTACCCTGCCCTTCTGGTTCTGCTAGTTTCCTTCTTGTTGTCGTCTCCTTTCCTCATCTTCGTTTCTACGCATTATGTCGGTGATCACACTCTTTGGTGTTAACCACTTTTCTACTGTCTCCAGCATATGTGGAACTATGTTGTCGGCTGTTACCGCCTCCCCTATCTTCGTCTCAGCTCTGTTTCTCTGTTCATCCCAGCGTCCGCAATCAAAGAGTGTGTGTGCTGGGGTATCCTCTTGCCCGCAGTATGCGCATTCGTTTGTATCTTGTAACGCCATTCTGAACAGATAGCTGCCGAAACATCCGTGGCCAGTTAGTGCTTGCATTAGGTGGCACTTAACCGACCCGTGTCGCCGTGTGATCCATGATTGTAAGTCTGTGATTAATGTCTTAGTCCAGGCAGCGGTGCCATCTATATTCCACTCTTCTTGCCACCTTTCTAGCGTGCGTTCCCTGTTAGATTTTTTCTGTGCTCTTGTGTATTGTCCCTCCTCGTAGGTTCTTTCGATTGCGAGTAGATGTATGGGTATCACCCCAGGCGTTGTGCCATTTGCGTTAAATGACGCCGAAAAGTAGCACAACATCGTGTAGCAGTAAAGTTTAGGTCATTAACATTACCGTTAGATGGTGCTGGAATAAGTAATTCCAACCGGTAACGATACAGCGTGAAAGAACCAGCTTCACTGGCTTTTATGCAGTGTTTTTCAAAAAGTGCAATATATGGGAAACTTTTTTAATATTCATTACTAAAAAAAATTTCTATAAGAGTGTTCTTATTATTTACGCCAATTTTAGGAATATAATATTTTTCAATTGTTTTACGGTTTGGTGGAAAAGGGAATTAATTTAAAATTGCCACAAGAGTAAACTACCACTGTTTCTAAATTTTTAAAGACACAGGAAAAATATTATTGTATTTTAAAAATCTGGTGTGATACACGCAAACGACTTCCTTTTACAGTGATCTTATTATTATTGATTTTTAATTTTTAAGCATTTGTCAAAAATAGTTAATAAAAGAAATAGGAAAGAAAACAATAGAAACCCATTTTAGAGGTATTCAACTGGAAAATCACCTATCTCACATCAATACACATTACAAATGTAAAGTTTGAAAAAAAATCGTTTGAGCCGTTTCCGAAAAAAATCGAAAAAAAACTGACAAATTACAAGAGTAAACACCTACTTCCGGTTATGCGATTTTCTTCAAAAGCTTGCTGTCGCATCTACATAGTACGCAAAAGTTATATATGCAGTTTCAACGCCATACCTCTTTTCGTTTTTGAGATATTCTGTTCACAGACAGACAGACACACACAGACGGACCAATGAACAAAAACATGTTTTTTGGGTTTAGGGGACTCGACGTGAAGATCTGTTAAAAACTCACTTTCGAATTTTTGGGGTGAATCCGATACTTCATTTATCGTAAAAGGAAGTAATAATCATTTTCATTTATTTTATTTTTAAAATTAATGATAAACTAAACTTCCTTGAAAATAGATTAGGTAATTTATGAAAAATAACTTAGAGTAATTATCATAGTACGGATCTATTGAGAAACATTAAACCACTTATTCATACGCTATAAAATATGGATTTTTCAAACACATCTACTGATTCCTCGTATTCTTACTTCGTTGAGTTGAAAATGTTTCTGTTAAAGATCTTGTTTACCGAAGGCATAAAGTGTTTTTCCAACTTGTCCAAGATTTTATGTGCTGTATCTAAAAGTTCACTACAGCTTCAAGTTAAAATTACACGTATCTTATACGCTCACTTCCTAATAACGCAAGCAATTGCATTTCTTTAGGTTTACTTGTTAATTAAGTTGCAATCGCGTAGTTTTCATATGTTAGTAGACATTATTTTCACATTTCAACCATTTCCGCATTTGGTTTAATTTTCAGCGGTATCGGACACGATCTTATCTTTCGACGTACGCTGTATTCGATGTAGAGCCAGTTTCCCGCCTATGACTAATAACCCTACTTCTCACCTGGTGTTTTTAAACTTCGTGTATTTTTTTATCTGTATTTTTGGTTAAATTTGACATAATATGGTTTCTGCGAGCAACGATTTTGCTTGCTCTGTTTAATTCAACTTAGTGTACCTGCATAATTATATAGATTCCCTAATTCATCTGTATCACATCTGACACCTAATTTCATATACAGCTTTGTCATAAAGGAACTATTGATTATGTCGCAGTACCAACCTAACTCTACATAACTAATTATAAGCAACATTCGTTATATAAGGAAATAAAAATAAAACACAAAAAATACATAGAAAGAAAATCCTGTAAGAAAAGAAAAAGAAGATGAAGGCCAAGGAAAATATAGAACGAAGATGGCAGCGAAAAACAGGGAAAGAGTTGAGAAAAAGTGACACAAAATAACCTTAGTTAGAGTTCAAAGTCTTGTAGCGCTGAATATTATTGTAAATATTCCAACCAATATCCCATAGACGCTTTTAGGTTATCTATAATACAGTAGTATATCTCTAAAATAACAATTTTACTTTATTTTAGTAATATTATCCATATTAAAAGTTGTATGATTATATGCCATTAATATAATAACAAAACACACGTTTATAATACTATAATAATATTGTAGTAATTTTAGAGCATTAATATTATGGAATTTTATAGACGATGTTTTGTTTTGTTGTTTAGTCTATACAAATAATCGTCAAAAGCTTAGGATATTTCGACAAAGTAACACAAGTGCTTTTACTCACATTGTTAAATGCTTGTTTTATGTCCTGATAGTTAGTTACCTGTCTTAGATGACTTCAAATTTAATATTTTATTCAGAATAATTGAAAATATTTCAGAATAAATTTTCATAGTTCAGCACTAGAATCTGGTGAACTAATAAGAAATTAAAACTCGATTATATTAGTGAAAATGCTTGGGTCTCAAGTACCTGATTTTGTTATTACATTGTAGTTTTCAATTTGGTTTTCTATAATTCAAAATTATTGATCTGCATAACCCACGAAATCCGCGCAAGAGCGGGGTATAGGAAATTTCATATTTATAAGCCATAAAATGTAGTGCAAATAAAACACAAAGTACTTATGGAATTGGGCTATTATTAATTATTACATACCAACCGTGATGTTTAACTCAATCGAGACTGTATTATAATAGAGTTCAGTTCAGTGATCGAGACCCACCCGCTGGATATTCGTGTTCTATGAACGCTACGCATTTGTATACTGTTTTATTTTAATTATACCCGGTTTATTGTACTCGCGTTGCAAGAGTACACCGGATTTTAAAAAATTTGCAAGGATATGTTGCCTAGTCATTTGTATGGTAGCAGAACCACACATATCGCTTTCATTATGTTCGTATATTGTGATTATTCAGTATGCAAGAGGTATAAGGGAGGGCCATCTGTTGCTACTTTATCGTAACATGGAATGGTTTCGAAAAGAAATCGTATTCATTGCTGTTATGATTTGAGCCAATAAATTGAAAAATAATAATGCAATGCAATAATTTTACGTTGGACCAGTCTGTGGTATTTATTTATTGCAACTCAGCACACAGGTATTACGTAAAGAATATCCAGAAAAACAGTTAATATAGAATGGTGTAAAGAATTGACAAAAAACCCATTTTGGCGTTCTTTCAGCAGTCTAAAAATGTTAATTAAGTATTATAAAAGGCATTCCTAATTTTTTGATGGACTGCCGGAAAACTATATGTTTTTGGTTGAGGAATACATTGTGCCAGTGGCCTAGATAGTTTTATTAGCTTTTTTTTCTGGGAAGCATCCAACTATATTATCATGGAAAAAGTCCATGTTTAATTACAATATAGTTGCCGAAAATTAAATTTTCCAGGCATTCAAGAATTTTAAAAATCTGGTGTGATACACCTTCACAACTTCCTTTTACGGTGATTTTATAATTAGCCAAACATTTGATTTTTTACTTTTAAGCATTTTTCAAAAATTTTCAAAATTACAAATTCTACAGAAACCGTACAAAATAGAGCGTTAGTTCAAGAGACAAATTTTCTCGAAAATTTTAAGCTAAATTCGAAAATTTAATCATATACCGGGTATTCCATTTAAAATAGGAGTTAGTAAAAAAATTGTAAAAAACAAAGAAACCCATTTTAGAGGCATTCAACTGGAAAATCACCTATCTCACATCAATACACATTAAAAATGTAATAAAAATGTAAAGTTTGAAAAAACTCGTTATAGCCGTTCTATGAACACTACGCATTTGTATACTGTTTTATTTTAATTATACCCGGTTTATTGTACTCGCGTTGCAAGAGTACACCGGATTTTAAAAAATTTGTAGGTATATGTTGGCTTGATATTTGTAAGCTTGCATAACCACACATATCGCTTTCATTATGTTCGTATATTGTGATTATTCAGTATGCATGAGGTATAAGGGAGGGCCATCTGTTGCTACTTTATCGTAACATGGAATGGTTTGGAAAAGAAATCGTATTCATTGCTGTTATGATTTGAGCCAATAAATTGAAAAATAATAATGCAATGCAATAATTTTACGTTGGACCAGTGCATCTGGTGTCAATTGATAATTTAAAAGTGTGGCGTCAGGGTCCTGCTTGCCCTGTAACTGGCTGTACCTCGCTCAAGATAAAAACTCCGAATAAGGTTGTAAAGATAAACGTGTCAAGGTGGGACATTATTTGAAAAACCTAGTAATATTGTTTCGTACAAAAACTGTACGCGATAGGAAGGACTGAATATAAATCAATTAGAAAATATTCTAATCCCAGAAAACAACTCCAAATATATAACGGCACACTCTCCGAGATAGGTCATGCACAACATACATATAAGTAAAGCAAAATCACGAAATTGGTCTACGTAGGAAACATACGCAGTCGGATTTCAGCCAAAGGAATGAAACTAGGGTGCACAACCACACCGATAGTGCAATTGATAATCAACCAGCAGACAGAAAATATCATTAACCAACGCACAGGCAGGCCAACTTTCGCACCAATTTCAACAAAAAAAAAAACAAGTGATTATCCCTAACGCAGTGCCAAGGATTACAAATAAGCGAATATAGCCTATATACGCCCCAAGGCAAACAGTAGTTTAAGAATATCATTGCTTCATCGCGACTATCAAATAAGAGAATTTGTATATATCTAACAAGCAAGACAATAGTGAAAAATTTACTAAGGAAAGTTAAAAATGTTAAAATTAAAGTCCACAATGTAAATATACAATGACTCATAACACTATAAAAAATAATACCTACTATAAAACGTGTGCCCGACAATACCCAATCAAATAATTGAAATATAAATATAGGGCTTAAAATATCTTCAGGGGCAATATAATAAGTGGTATGCCTATTATCAATAAATTTTTGATGAATATGAGTTATAATCCCAAAGCTGATATACGAGTCCGTAGAACGAGTTGTATTTTCATGCATTGAGATTATAACGAAATGATATTCTTAAAAAATATAGAGTATTAGGCATACTAGGAATTATATTTAAAATATATAGAAGAGGAGCGTAATACTATTTTATTATCTCAGTATCAATGCTAATGATCAATGTTTGTCCGAGATACACTTTTTGTAGTTTTTTTATAAAACGCAGTATCGTAGAAGGTCCTACTGGCAAATGTCATAAATTTATAAGATTATTATTGGCTCAAAATTTAACGAATTATATATAGTATGAGCAAAAAGTTACTCCCTCAAAGATACCTTTAGAATTTTGAAGTTATGTGTATTATAACACCAGAAAATTAGAAGCTGTCATTTGACATTTGTTATTATGTAATAAACGGTACTTGCCGAACAATTCTAAAAAAGATTTAAATATGCATCCATACAGACTACAAATGTATCAAGAGCTTTTACCTCCAAATTAAATAAGAGGATTTTATACTGTAGGTAACTGGTTTTTGCACAATTTAAATAATGATATTTTGAATTGTATTTTTTTTCTGATGAGTCGTGGATTTACTTAAATGGCTACATTAATTCACAAGTAATGCGCTTATGGCGCGCTGATAATCCACATTTCTTTCGTGAAGCTTCTTTGTAAAATAGGCGTTTGGGTAGCGTGCTCTCGTCGGAGAATTATCGGACCAATATTCTTTGAAGATACAATAAATGCCGAAAGATATCAAAATAAAATTCTTGAAGAATTTGTGAATTAGCTCCATGACGATGAAATTCGACAAAGATACTTCCAACAAGATAACGCAACACCTCATGCAGCTTGAACCACGTTGGAATATCTACAGCAGTTCTTTGATGACCTACTAATTTCAAAAGATTTTGGCACCCAGATCTTGTGATCTCGCCCTTTTGGATTTCTTTTTATTTCCATTCCTAAAAAATTCAGTATTTAAAATACCTGTTCATACGATTCTAAAACTAAAAGAACGAATTGCCGAGGCATGTAATACAAAAACACCAGAATTGTTGCAAAGTGTCTTCGAAAACATGAAACGACGTGCGAGGGTGTGCTTGCAGAAAGAAGGAAGGCATTTTCAGCACCTCTTGTAAATGTGTAAGTATAAACTGTAAAATTTTGTAATATTTCCCAACCTTTAATTTGTTTACAGGCTGAAGTGAGGTTATATACGCCTTTAATTTAATAGTAGCCTCCATTAACACAAACATTATGCCAATTTTATTTTATTAATTTTGTTCTAAATGCTCTCCGTTATAATTTAAATTTTCTGTTTATTAAACTTAGTAAGTTTCCTTACAAGATTGCATTTTTAATTTAAACGTCAATAACGTCATTGAAAAGAATCAACAAAAATTAAATATAATTTTCTGGTGTTAATATACACATGACTTCAAAATTCCAAACGTATCTTTAATGTAGTTACTTTTTGCTCATACTACAATTCTTGAAGCAATACTAGTCAAATTCAATCAGGGTCAAATGTTATTGGTGCTCTAAACTAGGACACACAGTTGCCAAATGAACATAAA